>AWOL01S0053485.1:0-11345 GCA_000715115.1 Nicotiana otophora
GGTATCAGAGCAGTTCTTTCCTAGGGATGTCTACAAGCCGTGTCTAGTAGAGTCTTGTTTATGAGTATGTCGTGTACCACACTTATAAGCAGGAGGCTACAGTGCATTTAGGACTGTCACTCTTTCTTCTTACTCTAGATCATGTGGTAGAACTCATTTATAAGAATTCAAACTCCTTTCAGTAGATCATGTGTGTACTAAGACATATAAGCCTCTTGATAAGGAGCCTTAAGGCAAGGATATCTATCCACCCCTATGGTGAAAGGAAATCAGAGATTCAGAAGATAGTACAAGTCTCAACCAGTAAAAGAAGTAAGGTGAAGAAGCGTACGAGGTGCCCAGTTAATGAAGACTAACATTATTTACCATTCAAGACGTAAGATATAAGCATTTTGAGTTACCTTCAACGGTAGCAAGGGTATGTACAAATGGCCACACTCATCTCATTTATGTCCTATGGAAGTTAACAAAAGTAGTATAACAGAAGGACGAATATCAGGACCTGGCTGGGGTTAGAGTGACCCAAAATGGGGGATGGAATGCTTGTGTTAGTTGACATTTCTGAAGGATAGTGTAAATATGCTAATATATCTCCTTATGAGGCACCCATATGGTGCACTCTAAATTAGTACGGTTAGATATGAGTATTACAAAGATAGGCACTGCAAGCCTTGAAGGGGATAAATATTATCTTAGCATGGCTCTCGTCCCCAGTAGAGAGAGAATGTTAAGTGTTACATAGTCTATAATCGAGGGAAGGAAAAGATGAGAGGTGCCAGGCCTGGAGACAACAAAAGAGTATAGGCCATAAGGTTGCATCCTCATTTCGAGAAATAACTTCGTGACTCCTATGCGGTTGTCAGGAGGAAACGTTAGACCCCAAATTAATAGAAATCTATATGGGCTAGCGAACAAGTTAAACTAAATATGGATTAGGGACTGAGTGATTTGATAATGGTCCACATCATGAGAATTTCAGATTTCATTCCAGCAATAATAGAATAGACAGCAGAAGAAGATTCATGAAAGATTCAGAGAATGGTCATTCAGGATGACACTTCCCTAAAGCAAGCAATGTGAGCAAAGTTAAGCTTAAGGGACTGTATGTGCCAGTTATAATAAGTGTCACCCGCACGAGTAAGGGATGTTGCTATCCTTGGTATAGAAGGATCACTGCAAAGAGAGTAATGGTCATCAATGATGTGAGAAGACGCCAAAGATAAGGAGGTAAAACATCTATAGGTAGATCATCGTAGCGGTGATTATTCGTACTCCTCTAAAGGGGGGAATATGGAGTGATGTGGCATTAAGTCAGAATTAGGTGGTTAGAGTAATTATGGAATGGTAAAGGAAGAATGCGATAAAATGAAAAAGGGATGAGATTGCACTTATTCAAAGCCTACAGATATGCTACGATTCCCAAACATTATGCAAACACGGCGTCAAGGAGAGGAAGTGAGGCTTCCTTCCCGAGATGTTATTGATGAATAAGGAGCCAGTGCGAGAGGTAAGTTAAGATAAACGAAATAACCTAAGAAAGATTACGCAGAATATTGATATGAGAATGGGCCAATGACTAGTTAGCAGTTGATTCAGGAAGATCCTAGTTATGGCTAGACAAGAGGTTACAGACAAATCAACAAATCGTGTTAGATAAACGTAGTGAACCCCAGCATGGGAAATTAAGTCTCGCAGAAATGACATCGTGATCCTTGAGATATATTCAGATAGGAGTTGGGGTAGTTAAAGGCACCGTACTAGTGTTATGGAAAAACAATATTGTCTCACTGGGTGAAGGTAACCGTACGAGCACATAAGTGTGAAGGTAAGTAACCATGGATAATTATAGGCAAGGAAGGACATCAAAAATAATTTCCCCGATTATACGATATTATAAGTTCGCAGCTTTACAAGAGTCAGAGAGTCCTCCCTAAGTACGACAACAAAAGACTAGCCGAGGAAATAAGGAAGAAGGCTTCAACCTAAGCATAGTAACTTGAAGAAAAAATGGTCTTGTAATAGCAGTCTCACTACAACATTATATGTACTCCATACGAAAGTGGCACCTATCGGAGCTAATGAGCGGGAAATGAAACCAAAAGTAATATTCACGACCATGTGAGTTGCACAAAAATTCTGAAATGCGTTGGAACTAAGAAAAGCTAAGTATACACGCAGCAAAGGAGTAAAAACACCAGGAAAGGTAATAGCTTACATTTAAAGGAAGCTCAGAAGGAACAAAAGGGATTATGCACTTAAGACTTCAGAGTGATATCCATGCAGCATATATGTTGACATTCATACAGCCGTAGAAGACTCCGGTATAAGTTAAAAGAAAGAATTGAGCCTAGGGCATAGACAAAGGATTGTATTGTGAGAAGATTGTATGAGGGATATTCCGTAGCGCCCATGAAAGGCTAAAGTAATAACTAATACCAGGAGCCGTAAATCAGAAGATAGCTTAAGCCTACATAAAGGCTGATCAGAAGGAAGAGGTAACTAAAGAGTTACATCAACCAATTAAATCAGGAGTCTGATTATTGGACCCAGAAAATTATGGACATCGTAATTGAGAACATTGCAGAATCACTGTTAATATCAAAGGTTCAAGAGAGATACTACAACAACCATATTCTATAATGGCCTTACGATAAAGCCGGTTAGAAAAGTACCAGCCTCATAAGAAGTCAGTATGAAGCTCCAACCGAATTGTGTAAGCACCAGAGGTGCAAGTATTATAATATAGCTTCAAGTTGTGGACGTGAGTTATACCTATGTGGAAGGCATGTCATGAAAGAGATAAAAGATATGATGAGAGGTTTTAAGGTAAGTAAGGTAAATGTGAACAACGTACGAGATACTCAAAGGTAGAAGATGGTGAATAGTCCATACTTCGGATAGAAGGTTAGAAGTGTTGGGATTCAGTATCTAGGAATGATAGTGGCGGCATCAGTGGAATACCTTCCAGCCTGTGGTTTCTAAGTACCGAGAGATTTAGCCAAGAGAGTGAAGAGGAGTTATAGACGGTGTGATTTCTCACTTGATATTCCAGAATAACATAAGGAAATCTATGGTGCAAGCAAGTTGAAAGAAGGTTGCGAATAGTATACACAAGTGTAGGTCGCAAGCTAAAGTATGGTAGAGCGACAAAGTTTAGGGAAGACAGGGGTAAGGACAAGAAAAGGCGAGCGAGAAGGTGACGAGAATGGATAAGTCCTCGGGATTAATCCCATGAAAACAAGAAGAACTGATGGTTTCTCTAAGTTATACAAAGCTCAGTATCCTTAATGAACTCAAAAGAGTCTAAGACTAATGGCATTTAGAAGAAATGGAATGCTGCCCTGGTAATAGAATAACGGTGTAATTGTGATGGATAAAGGATAACGTTTGGGCCTTCGATTGAGTAATGACTTGAAGAGGATTTCACGAATTGTACGGGATTAAATTACGCATGTAAGGTGAATCACATTGGGAGGCTATGAAATATGGTTATTGAAGTATACTATCGCCCATAGGTGGATCAGTCTAATCACTTCAGATGCTTCCCTAATGAGACGTGAGCCCTAGTGACAATATCTTACGTAAGAAATTTCATGTTATCAGTGGTAAATTGTAAATTAATATTGAGATAAATCAACAATGGATGGACAAAAGTCACAAATTATGAGATGAGATTAGGCCACGATTCTTAAAATGAACAGTAATGACGAAGCATTAAAGGACTTAGATGTATACATATAGGATAAGCACAAGAGTAACCTGAAGTTTGGTAGTAAACCTCAGTAACGATAAATAAAAGTAAGAGTTATGGCAATAAATTCATACGGACGGATAAACGGACCTATGCAATAAGGTATAACGATATTCATAAGTTCAACAAAGTACCGAGCAAAGAACTTCAGTATACTCATAGATGCCCAGACGGACATCTTATCAAGCTCTGTATATGTTTACTAATTACCTAATAACTTAATTAGTGGATAAAGGTTAACATTTCCTCACACCACCCCCACGTGAAAGCAAGCCCCTTATTAAGCAAATGACTCTTAGTCATTTTGTAAGAGGTGGCATCCTAATACATTAATTTCAAGACACCTCAAACTTTAAGACTTTCAAAACAAACAATACTACAATTCACACATGAGCTTTGCACATTAGTAACGTGAATCCTTACAAATTCCTACAAAAGAATACTACAATCAGATTCTAACCTCATTTCTAATATTTTAACCAAGACATTACAATCACAAGGGAGAAATGTTAGCAATTCTTCTTTCAACCAAACGATTCCAACAAGATTTAGCAACGTAAAATTTTGCCGTTCTAAAGGAGTACGGTGCAACCGATGAAAGGTTGACGACTAGGTATTCCTAAAGGTATCATCAATGAAAGGTGTTATGAGGTTCGGTGAGAAAGGAAAACTTAGCCCTCAGTACATTGGACCATATAGGATCATACGCAAGGTATGCCAGGTAGCATATGAGTTAGACTTGCCTTCGGACTTGGAGTCTGTTCATCCAGTCTTTCATGTGTCTATGCTCCGTAAATGTATCAGAGATCCTTCTAGAATCATGTCAGTTGATGACGTTTAGGTCACATAGCAGGTATTATACGAAGAAGCTCCCATTGCTATATTAGACAGACAAGTTCGAA
Organism: Nicotiana otophora; assembly: GCA_000715115.1. Classification (NCBI taxonomy): domain Eukaryota; kingdom Viridiplantae; phylum Streptophyta; class Magnoliopsida; order Solanales; family Solanaceae; genus Nicotiana; species Nicotiana otophora. The sequence continues at coordinate 4,654 of AWOL01S0053485.1, forward strand.
GATTGAGAACTAAAGACGTAGCTTCGGTGAAAGTACTTTGGAGAAACAACAATGTGGAAGAAATGACTTGGGAGGCCAAAGAAGACACGACGTCTAGATATCCTCACTTATTTCCTCTTCCAGAGAAGGGTCCGACTGAGACATCACAACCTTAAGGTACGTTTATGGATTCTTGTGTTAGTTATAATCATTGGTCGTGCGAGGCCATTGTCGTTATCGATGATTGTTGTCCTGTGTGATGTTGAATTATTGAGTTTCTACAGGAATAGTTGGTAGTAGTATTGTTACAAAGGTGACTCTTCCAAAGTTTATATAGATCCCGGGGAGTTAAACAGGTGAGGACGAATGTTTCTAAGTGGGGAAGGATGTTACATCTTGCATTTTCGTACGTTAAAGTTTCGTCTTCAGTTAATCGACGTAGACTCGGGGATGAGATTATCTTGAGGTTATAAGAATTTATGCTATTTATAACAAGCGATAAGTTAGTGTCGTGAAGGATAAAGGGGAAACTAATCAGAGAAAATAAGTTTCGTTGAAGGTTGTCGATTTGGGATATAATACGATCCGAGCCATAATACCCGATATTTATGGACTAGTGCCATACAATGTACCCCATAACGACGATTAGTAGGGTACATAAAGTATGTTAAAAGAGAGTATATTTTAAGTAATTAGGGATAGTTCTTAATTCTGTGGGTAATTGGTTAATTATTGGGTAATGGGATATTACCTAAATAATTAAGGAATTATTGGATAATTATTAAACACTCCAACCAAGGAATTATGTGGCAGCACCCCAATCCCATTTTAAGTGACTCATTATGCCTTGCATAGATGGCATACTTGGAGGGATTAGGATGGCTTAGTCATCCAACAAGTGGGCCACACCCAAAAGCTTTCTATAACTAATAAGACTATCAACTTACTCCATATTTTTGGCAACGTAAATTCACGTGTCTTACAAACCAAATTGAATCTCTTATAGAAGAGTGGCTGATCGTGAGCTCTTTAAAGAGCAAAACCAATCTGTACCAAGAATTAATAACGTTGATTGATTGATTTTGTAAAGCGTGAATTGCAAATTCTACGAGAATCGGTTCAGGTACGTTAAGGTTATCCATTCTTTCTTTTGGCATGATCTATACGACACGAACGAAATGAGCAAACGCACAATTTCCATAAATGACTCTATTCATAGAAATATTAGGGATGTCTATATTCTTGATTCCCCATGTGAATTATTATTATAAGTTCTGTTCATGGGTCTTAGAAAAATACGTATTTGATAAAATTTATTCGACAGTCATATTATTTTTATGACATTCTGAGAAATTCTTATTGACGTATTTCTTATGCATTTCATGCATTTATACATGTACATTAACACATGATCAAATGGCATTATTTACGTGCATATTATATGTATATGGGATATGGGAAAAGGTTATGGTGTTATATACGCACCACCACCTGATCGGCTGGTACATGTTGATAAATTTACCCACAGTGGCCGAGATGATATGATTGGATGCCCTCAGAGGCTTGATGACGTTATGTACACCTATACCCATGCATGACACAACAATTGTATGCATGTGCATGACATTATAAATGTTTCAGGATTTACAAGTCATTTAGACTTACAGGTGGAATTCTTTATTCCATGTTTCATCTATGTCTTGTGTGTACTAATTTTTATGCCTTACATACTCAGTACATTATTCGTACTGACGTCCCTTTTTGCCTGGGGATTCTACGTTTCATGCCCGCAGGTGCAGGTAAGCAAGCGGACGGTCCCCCTTCTTAGGATTCTTGATCAACGCGAGTTTGCGTGCTCCATTTTATCCTGAGATGCTTTTGATTTTGGTACGATATGCTTGTGTACATATATAGGTATGATGTGGCCTAGTCCCGTCCTTGTACAATTGTATATTCTAATAGAGGTCTGTAGACAGTATGTATAGTTGGATACTATGTGGCCTTGCCGGCTTCTAGTTTTGGGTATATAGTTGTCTATAGCAGCCTTGTCGGCTCGCCCTACGTATTCTGCATGTATATGTACATATGCCTTTTGGGCAGGTTTTCTTCATGTATGTTATTCTCGTAATTCAGTACATGTTTTTCATGTTTATATCTTAGACGAATGCTTAGGGATGTTCGACAGGTAGGACTCGAGCACCCGTTGCGACCCATCGGTTTGGGTCGTGACAGCTATCATCTTGGCCGAGTATCCATTCCCTTGTATATTGCGGTGCTTGCTGTTGTTTTTGGGTATCATCAAGTTTTAGGGGAAACTCTGCCGAAATTTTTTGAAATTCGAAGAGTTTGGCAAATGTTGAGTTCCTTGGTTCTAAATTGATTATAGAGGGATCCTAATGAGTTAATTTATCTTAGTATCTGATGTACATACTCAGTTTCTCCCTAAAATAGTGATAGGCTCCTCTGTCTAATTTATGGACAACGAGCGTCAGATTACGTTTGTGATTCTGTTCATGGTTTCCTTCATGATATCTTGAGTCTATATGATGTTGCCACATTTCCTATGCCTCATACATGCTTATATTTATTGTGCTTTAGGGATTTATCTCATAACACTAGCAAGGCCTATTGATTATTGTTGGGGGATATAGCCCATAACACCAGCCAGGCCCGCTGATTATATATTTACTTGCTTGGGTGGGGGGTATAACCCATAACAACAATCAAGCATGTTATGTATGCGTATATTGCTAAAGTGTGCATTGCAAGACAATACATGAGGCTAGTTCAATTTAACAATTACCTTATGTCTCGTCCCGAAACTGGGGAGCGCGACTGACGCTCCACCAAGTAAACCCGGACGAGCAAGCCTATTAGATTTCCTTCTCCCAGACTCATCCATGAATAAATAGGATACATATTTTCATTAATCAGACAATAAGATGATCATGTATGCCATACCAATTTCTTACCATATATTACTTCATTTTAAGTTCTCAAAACACACACACACCTTCATGGTTCAAAGTGGAACAAGTTTTTGTAATCACAACACAACTTGTTTACCATTCACAACACCCATATACAACCCACACTTAGTCTACCGACCCTATAAATATACCAAAGTGTATAATGATAGTGCCGGTAACAAGGCTCTGTCTATATCTCAAAATACGATAACACATATTAAACTAAAGATGCACAACCCCAGAATGAGATGGGGCTTACCAAGTCAGCTGGAATGAATGAGCACTGCAATCACCGGTCAGTATCCTCCGCTGTGGAAGCACATGCATCCATTAAAAATGCAGCACCCCCCGACAAAAAGGACGTTAGTACATGTCAAATAGAGTTAGTATGAAAACCAAACACCAATTTAAGAGCTCGAAAATATAGTATGAACTTGATTAATGAAGGCGACAATAGAATAGCATAGATAGCCATTTAAACCAAAGCAAGCTCATCAAGAGTTGTCAAAAACATTTATTGAATTTAAGATGAGATCCTCTGTAACCATTTTCACACAAAGCGGCCCCGTCGCCTCACCCCAATGTATGCAGGTGAAGGTGTAAGAACAATACCAAATCTCTACTCAAGTGGGTGAAAATACATCAACGATACCAATACATACACAAAGTGTCCATGCTGCCTCACCCCAATATATATAAGTGGGTGGTGGTGCAACGACAATACCAAAATCATACACAAAGCGGCCCTACCTCCTTACCCCAATATATGCGGGTGGAGGTGTAACCCCAATCACAATATCTACACAATTTGGCGTAATAGTTTTCCACATAAATCACGACTTGGAATCATAACACGTAGATACAGAATCCATAATTTGGAACACATCCTCAATTTATAATACAATATGATAAGAGCATTAAAGGACTTAGATTTATACTTACAGGCAAGCAAGGAGAGAGAAACCTGGGGTTGGGTAGCAGACCTCGATAATAATGAACCGAAGTAAGTGTTATGGTATATTATAACCTACCAATATGCAGAAATACCGTAAGATAATCGAGGATATGAAACAAAATATAGCAATAACCGTAAGTTTGACAAAGTACCAAGCAAAGAACTTCAGTACACCTATAAAATCCCAAAGGGATAGTTTGTCATAATTATGATATGTTCACAAAGTGAGGCTTGGAATGATTGGATAAAAGCTAGAGGAAAAAGAAGAAAAAAGTCACATAGGTGTNAATCAACGATACCAATACCTACACAAAGCGGCCATGCCGCCTCACCCGAATATATATATAAGTGGGTGGTGGTACAACAACAATACCAAAATCATACACAAAGCGGCCTTACCGCCTCACCCCAATATATGCGGGTGGAGGTGTAACCCCAATCACAATCTCTACACAATTTGGAATAATAGTTTTCCACATAAATAACGACTTGGAATCATAATACGTAGATACACAATCCATAATTTGTAACACATCCTCAATTTATAAAACAATATGATAAGAGTATTTGAAACACGAATTGAACATATATCTTTGTCACAAAACTTATTCGGAATACTCACCTTGTAATAAATATCTTGGAACTTACAAGGATATTGAGGTTCCAATTCTTAAAGAAGGTTCTGGAATTCTTAGCAACTTCAATCTATTTTAGAAATATAACAAGTTGTACCAAAATTAGGAACATGATCATGGTTCGAGCTCATTTGAGCATTTTATCAAACACTAAGTGTTGCATTAAGGGTCAAGGTCCTTTTATGGAGGATTCCATCATCCCACAACCCATTTCTTACCATTTTTAGTTCAACAATCTTCCTACACCCATTTGATAACAAATGTATGTAAAATAAACAACTCTATGCCCAAATATTATCTTGCTAATTACCCATTTTCAGATAATTTTGAAATTAGGGGTTAGGGTGTAGAATCCTACCTATAGGATGAAGACCTAGTGGGTTTTCTTTGTTAGTCATCAAAGATTCGAGCAAGAATTGAAGGACAATTTGTTAAAGATCAGTCTCTCACTCTGAACATATCAGATTTTAGCTAACAAAATAGTGCAAATCGTCTATTTAACGAAGTAGGGTCGGGTTATAAAAACACCAAAACGAAGCTCCGGAATAAGGTATGCGATCGCAGAAATGATATGCGGTTGCATATGGAAAAACTCTGCCTGGGTCTACGCGGCCCGCAGACCTATTCTGCGGTCACGTAATGCACCACAGAACTGGTCTGTGGTCGCATAATGCATTGTAGTCTTTTGCCCAAACTGCCTCACCCCGGCTTCATTCTGCGACCATTATGCGGTCCGCAAAGTGATTCTGCGGCCGCATAGTGGGCCGCAGAAATACATTTTTCTGCTCAAATCTTTCCTTCACTTTCCAATGCATTGTTCAACCCAAAGAGTCCGAGCCCCGGTGAGGTTGCGAGCCGCGAAGAATTTCTACAATCCTCAAACACGTAAGCCTTTTCTGGCACTAATCTCTATCTTATTTATGTTCTCAGTGATGCCTATTAGTACTAGACGATATGCGCCAGTCGCTAGTACGGGTCAAACCCGTCGGAAAATCATGGTTTTTATTGAGGAGGATCAATCCAAGGATCCATATGAGTCATTTGTTTGAGTAGTTTTGATTCCACCAACAAAAAATGTGGTGAGAGGAGTTCGACCTCACCAAGGCCCTTAGTTTTGTTATCGGACCCCGTTGATCGGTGTATAAAGGGATTGTTGGAGGGATTGGCAAAGCCGGGTCACCCCCAGGCTAAAAAATATGTTAGGGTATTTACGGACACTAGCTCTTCTGACGAGCTAAATAGTTCATAGTCTTCGGAGTTCGTTAATCAGGGTTCGTCTGTCTATGTCATGGAATATGCCAATGAATAGGAGAGTTGTTAGGCCAAGGGGATGAAGGTGGTTGATAAGGATGTGATGATTCCGCTTCGAAGTGTGTTTGATCGAAGCTGTCATATACGATCGAGGCCGGATGGTTAGAGGTACATTAATCCCTCCACTGAAATTACATATATTATGAGCTCAGGAGGAAACATATTATTTGTTATACAAGAATGAATGTTATTCCAGGAGCAATACACTGTGATTATAAAATGTAAAGGGGGGACAAGAGTAGAAGTAACGGGACTACAACACTGCTCTAGTAGGCTAATAAAATATGGGTTTTTGTTCAGTTTACAGAGAAGGCCTTGGCAAAATTTACACATGTCTCTAAGAGTTAACATTCGATGACTAAGGTAGGGGAGAAGAGTGATCTAGCACCTTAAAAAGTTAGAACTTTGATTGCTCTAATGCCCTAGGGAGGAAACCGTGGATAGTACACGATATTTTGGGGAAGTTAGAATAATGGAATAGAAAGTTAAGAATTCGGTTAATAAGTTTATAACCTGAAGGTGTCAGTGCCTAGAAGATTGATTAACAAGCTCATAGGTGACGAATGGATTAGGAAGTTGTTTTAAGGAGGTTGTTGAAAGATATCCACGTTAGATGTTTGATAAAAAGTGTAAATGACTTAAAGTATAGAAATCAAAATAATATTGGTACAAATGTGTTGCATTGTTGTAGATTGAAGTTGTTTAGTGTGGTGGACCATCGTAGTACTATTAAAGGGCAAATTTCAGGTATGTTGGCTAAACTACTCTCTTAGAATTGAATTCCGTGATGTTTCCGCAAGTTTCAAGTATGGTTGGCTCAAGTTCCTAATATATTCAACTATT
>AWOL01S0053491.1:0-13672 GCA_000715115.1 Nicotiana otophora
TAATATCGGCAAGCCTGGCATAGCCAGCATCACGGTCTTAGCGTGATAATCAAGAATAGCATAATGGGGTGACAAACAGTCCATGCCCAAGATAACATCAAAATCTACCATACTGAGTAATAACAAATCGGCTCTGGTCTCAAAACCACTAAGAGTAATAAAACACGACCGATATATGCGGTCCACAATGAGAGAATCTCCCACAGGAGTAGATACATGAATAGGGGAACTCAAAGAATCCCGAGATATCCAAAAATATGGAGCAAAATAAGAAGACACATATGAATACGTAGAGCCTGGGTCAAATAATATGGATGCATCCCTATGACATGCATGGACAATACCTGTGATGACTGAATTTGAAGCGACAACCTCTGAACGGGCTGGAAAGGCATAGTACCTGGCCTGGCCTCCCCCTCTAGGGAGACCTCAACCTCCCTGACCTCCACCTCGAGCTGGCTAAGGAGGTGGGGTGACAGCTGGTGCTGGAAGAATGGCCGGAGGACCCGATGGAGCACGTGGAAGCTGATAAGTCTGTGGAGGTGCACCCCTCCTGGCTCTGGGGCAATCTCTAACCAGGTGATGAGTCTCACCACACTCAAAACAACCCCTCGGAGGATGCGGTGGCTGAGACTGACTCAGGCCTGGCCTATTGAACTGGCCGGTAATAGCACCTCGAGTAGGAGGCATACTGGATATTAGCGGTGCATAATAGGGCTCCTGAGGTCTAGGAGGAGCTGGAATACCGCTGGCTGCTGGAAGAGCTGAATGAACAAGGCGACTCACAAAACCCCTAGCATAGCGTGCTGCTGGTACACGAGCTCCTGAATGATGACCAGTCTCTCGAGACCTCTTGGCCTCTCTCTCCTCTCTGTCCCAGGCAAACATGCCCTCCACTCTCCTGGCAATGCTCACTGCCTGCTGATAAGTGATGTCCATCTCCAACTCCCTGGCCATACTGGTCCGAATACTGGAGTGGAGTCCCTCAATAAAGCGACGAACCCTATCTTTGACTGTAGCAACCAGAGCTGGTGCATGGCGAGCTAACTCACTGAAACGGACTACATACTCTGACACACTCATAACACCCTATCGCAGCTGCTCAAACTCTGTGCAACAAGCATCCTAAGGCTTTGAGGAACATACTCATGCAAGAACATCTCTGAAAACTGAGTCCAAGTGAGTGAGACTGCCTCGTCCGGACTACTCAGCTCATAGGCACGCCACCACTGATATTCCGCTTCCCTTAGCTGGAAAGCGGTGAAAGAAACCCCACTCGTCTCCACAATGCCCATAGTGCAGAGAATACGATGACACTCCTCAAGAAAATCCAGAGCATCATCTGAAGCTAGTCCGCTGAAAGTAGGTGGGTGGTACTTCTTGTACCTCTCAAGTCTGAGCTGCTCTACCTCAGAAGCAGCTACCCTGGTCTCATGCTGAACCGAGGCCACTGGGGGCATAGGAATATATTCTAGGGCCTGATCAACCTGGACGCTCTGCTCAGGAGTTCGGGCTGCGGGAGTATGTGCCCCTCCCCCGGCCTGAGATATAGCGGGAGCTATCATAAGTAGTCCAGCCTGAGCCAGAGTGCTGAACATGCTCATGAATGAGCTAAAGTCTCCTGGAGGGCTGGAGTAGCAATAGGGATCTCTGGTGCTGGCCCTCCAGCTGGAGTTGCTGGGGGATCCTCTTACACAGTTCTCGTAGGTGCTCGGGCTGCACCGCATGGTCGTCCTCTACCCCGACCCCGGCCTCTAGCGGCTCTTGCAGGGGGCTCGGGCGCCTGATCGTCGGTCATCCCAGTACGGGTCCTCACCATCTGTGAGAAAGAATATAATAGAATTTTAGAATTTTTTGATGTCAATAACTCGCACGACAAGGAAATCGAAGAAATATGATTGTTCTAAAAAGTTACATAGCCTCCCGAAGATAAGTACGGATGTCTCCGCACCGATCTGCGAGACTCTAATAAACCGGCTTGTGAATCACGACTCCTATGAACCTAGTGCTCTGATACCAACTTGTCACGACCCAAATTTAACCCTCCGTAAGGTGTCGTGATGGCACCTAGTCTTTACGACTAGGTAAGCCTAATATTACAAAAAATATAAAGAAAATACAACATTTTAAAGATAAACAACATATTGTGAATAGCCAAGAATAGTACCACTCGGCGTATACAAAATAATTTTCCAAGACCCGGAATGTCACTAAGTCACAAGCTGTTATAATCTATATAGCTTTATACAAAAGTCTGAAGATAAAAAATAAAATAAAAAAATCTCTAGGCGAGGGAGTAGAAGGGGACTCCGAAGATCTGCAGACGCAAGCAGTAGTACCTGGAAGTCTCCTAGAGTCAGCAGCACGCACTAATCCCGAGGCTAATAGCTCGCACCTGGATCTACACACGAAAACATGTGCAGGGAAGGGCATAAGTACACCACAATAGTACCCAGTAAGTGCCAAGCCTAACCTCGGTCGAGTAGTGACGAGGTCAGATCAAATCCCTACCAGAGTAAATATAATAATTTAAACAGTAAAAGATATAAGTAAAATTTATGGTAACACAGTTAAAGAAATTCTGGAAAATTTAACAGTTAAGGGAGCCCTAGGCTCAGAACAAGGTAAACACAGTGGGGAATCTTTCGGGATATCGTCCCGTAGTTCCAAATGAATATGCAGTACAGGGGGATCTCTCTGAATACGTTCGTAGTCCCAAAGTAAATATGCAGTGCTGGGGATCTCCCGGAATACGTCCGTAGTCCCAAAGTAAATATGCAGTACTGGGGGATCTCCCGAAATACGTCTGTAGTCCCAAAGTAAATATGCAGTGCTGGGGGATCTCCCGGAATACGTCCGTAGTCCCAAAGTAAATATGCAGTACATGGGGATCTCCCGTAATACGTCCATAGTCCTAATTTAAATATGCAACACAAGATGAAATAGCAGGTATGCCATCGAGTTATACAGTTTATACTGAACACAGATAAGGAAAATAGGGACTTAACTAAGCATGATGCACATAATGTCAATTAGGCAGTTAAAACACGTAAGCATGCTTCTCTAATCTAAGTTTAACAATTTAAACGCATCAGTTCAATTTAATAAGGAAACATAGTTTATGATTTAGAAAGGAAAAACGGGATTTTTGCAAAAATAGCATGTGTACGTACTCGTCACCTCACGTACACGGCGCCCACATATCAATTAATATCAAACTTCCTAAGGGAAGGTCCCCAACACAAGATTAGGCAAGCCACTTACCTCGAACCGCTCAAATCAACTCGATATCACGTTCTTGCCACGAGTATCCAACTCCAAATGGCCCGAATATATTCAAATTAATTGTATAATGTAAATATAACTACAAGTAACTAATTTAGCTAATTAATTCGAAGTTAAAGCGTAAAATTAGAAAAGACGCAAAAAAAGTCTCCCCGGGACCACGTCTTGGAATAGGGTAAAATAAATTACAAATTTTGAATACCCATTCACTCACGAGTTCACTCGAACAAAAATCATCTAAATCCGACGTCAAATTCCCATTCAAATCTCAGATTTTCAATTGGGGAACCTTTTCCCCCATTTCCAAACTTCTACCCTCAAATTCCTTAATTAGACGAGGAAAACAATAATAGATTTATGTATTATGATCAAAATAAAGTTAGAATTAGTTACCCAAGAGTTCTCCTTCAAAATCTCTCGAGAAATCGTCCCCTACCGAGCTCTAAATCGAATTGGTGAAAAATGAGGAGTGAACCCTCGAAGCTGCCTCTTCAACCCAGCGATTTCCGCACCTGCGCTCATGTGGCCGCACCTGCGGAACAATCATCGCAGGTGCAAAGGTCACTTATCCGGGCTGGGTCCGCACCTGCGCGCTTGAGTCCGCACCGCGGATGTGCTTCTGCGCTCAATCGTTCGCTTCTGCGGAACCTTGGGACCTTCTTACCTCCGCATCTGCGACTGCCCTTCCGCAGATGCGGATCCGCTCCTGCGGCTCACTCGTCGCATCTGCGACCCCTGACTCACCGGCCTAAGAGTGCACCTGCAATACCAGCCTTGCTTCTGCGGGGCCGCACCTGCGGACTCCCCACTGCAGGTGCGAAAGCACCAGAACCAGCAAACTCAAAAATTCCTCTAAGTCCAAACTTTCACCCACTAAGCACCCGAAACACACCCGAGGCCTCCGGGACCTCAACCAAACCTACCAAACAATCTTATAACACCATACGAACTTAGTCGAGCCTTCAAACCACATCGAACAACAACAAAATCATGAATTAAGCACGGATTCAAGCCTAAGAATTTATAATTTTCCAAATTCTACAAACGACACCGAAACACGTCAAATATAGTCCGAATGACCTTAAATTTTACATACAGGTCACAAATAACACTACGAATCTACATCCACTTCCGGAAATCCATTTCGAGCTCGATATCAAAAGCTCTACTATCGGCCGAAATCGACGAAAATCTAACTTTCATCAATTCAAACCTAAATCTACTACAGACCTCCGAAACACGTTTCGGACACTCTTATAAGCTCAAAATCACTCAACGGAGCTAACGGAGTCGGCGGAATGTCATTCCGGATCAGTCTTCACATAGTTCCGACTACGGTCCAATCTCTAAGGCTTAAAACTCACAACTAGGGACTAAGTGTCCCAAAACTCCCCGAATTCCATAACCAAACACTCCGGAAAATCCCAAAAGCAGAAACAAATATGGGGAAAGAAGATATTAGGGGATCAGGGCACAAATGTTCAAAACGACCGGCCGGGTTGTTACAGCTAGCAAGGAATCACACACAGTTGTTGACCCATCGAGGGAGATTGTGGAGTCGGAATCTGAATTGAAAGAGGAGGTCCAAAGGTTGAAAAAACAGATGATAGAAATGTATCAGGCTTGGATCAGGGGGCATCCTCCACCTTTATTCCCCACGAACTATACAGAAAACCCTGCTTCCATCCCACCACTGTCACAAGCTCAGATTCCCACTACCATTGATCTTTCCCCTCAACATGCACCGGGCTTTACCCCTTACCACAACTACCCTGGCACCTCGTCCCAAACTTTTCATGCTCCACCAGCCAAAATTACCTCATACCCTGCTCCGACATCTACTCCTGTTTTTGTAGCCCCTCCACAAGCTACCCTCCACCTATCTTCTAGTGAACCCGCATTCAAAGCTCCAGATGCCAATATCTCCAGAACCAACTTTCAAGACCCCGGATCCTTACTGTTATACCCCATACTTTGAGCCTCCTGTTGAACCGAGAAGCCCGCTAAGAATGCAGAGCAAGATGAGATATCCAGGAAAGTGAAAAGTTTGGAGTAATCTTTGAGAAACATGCAAGGGATAGGAAGCTAAGTAAGTGTTGCCTACAAGGACTTGTGCTTGTTCCCTGATATGCATCTGCCCAAAGGGTTCAAGATGCCCAAGTTTGACCTGTACGATGGACATGGAGATCCTATGGCCCATTTTAGAGGCTATTTCAGTAAGATGAGAGGCGCCGGTGGGAAAGACAAATTATTGATGGCCTATTTCAGTCAGAGTCTGAGTGGGGCAGCTCTGGAATGGTACACCCGCCAAGATGCTAGGAGGTGGTACACATGTGACGATATGGCTTAGGCTTTTGCCCGACACTTTCAGTACAATATAGACATTGTCCCGGATTGCCTATCCCCGACTAAGGTAGAAAAGAAGCCCAATGAAAGCTTTAGGGAATACGGGTTCAGATGGAGGGAGCAAGTTGTATAGGTCAATCCTCTGATGGAAGAAGACGAGATGATCGAGTACTTTCTTCAAGCCCTAGAACCTATTTACTTTGGCCACTTGATCTCAACCATAGGTAAGCCCTTTAACGATATGGTAAAGATGGGAGAAATGGTGGAAGAGGGACTCAAGTCAAGCAAGATCACGAGTTACTCCTCCATAAAATCAACCACACAAGCAATTTAGAACGACATAGGAAGTTTGCTGGGTTAAAAGAAAAAGGATGATGTTGCCATGGTTGTCTTAGGATTACGACATAGCTCAAAGGGTCTGCCTTAACAATATACTCAGCCTCCACCCCAACCCCAACCCCAACCCCAAACCTATCCCCAAGCTCCACATAATCTTAGCCAGTATTATAATCCGTATAATGTCCAGTCATCTGTTCAACCACTGGTTCACTCCTTATGGCGAGCACGAGCACCGCAAAATACTCGTTTGCCTTCACAACATTTCCAAGCACCCAATAACCCTAGAAAACAGGGGCATGGAGGGGAACAAAGGCAAAGAAATAGTTTTACGCCAATCGGGGAATCCTACACAAGCTTGTTTGAAAAGCTAAAACATTCTAGCCTGATTGAGCCGCTCCTCGGCTATACTCCGGACCCATATGCAAAAGGTTTTGATCCTACTATACGGTGCATATACCACTCTAATGTCCAAGGGCATAATACTGAAGATTGTTGTGCTTTGAAAAGGGAAGTAGAAAGAATGATTCAAGAAGGTATAATTGTGGTCCAAGGCAGTAATACCCCAAGTGTCACACAGAATCCTCTACAGGTACATGACAATGCACAAATTGTTGGGATGATTTGCAATGACAACAAATGTGCAGGTTCTTTCAAGTCCTTTGGTGAGTCATTTGGGGCAAGATCTCTTAGGTGGTCACTCGCTAATTCAGTAGTCAGTGCGGAGGAAGGGTTGGTTAAAGGAGTCAATAATCCACTTGGTGAAGACAATGTGATTGAAATTGGTGAATGTCCCAGTAATTATGATGTGCAACTCAGTGGCTAAGATCTCGAGCTTAGTAATTAGAAATCACCTCATTTCCTTGCCAGGAGGGAGTCTTGGCAGTTTATTTTGACATCTTTTCTGCCACCTGGGTTGTTTCAGGGTTGTAATCCACATTTTATCTTGTTTGTTTTGGTGATTCAAACCTTTCTATCCTCTTTTGCCTATCTCTAGGAGTCTTGTTAGTTAGTTTTGTGTCTCTAAGTCTGTCATCTAGGGTTGTTTCGGGGATTTAATATTGATTTTATTTTTCTTGTATATAGTTCTCTTCACGCCAGTTCTAGTGACAAGACATGCATGCAGAGTTTTTAGCCAGATCTTGAAAGCGAGTCTAATCATGGAATAATGAAACACAATTTTGAATATGATAAAAAGATGCATTTGAGGAAACAAGTAAAGATTCACGCATTCTAAGATAACCTGAAGCATGAATTGAATGAAATTGAGGTAGTTAGTCTGGGAAATCAAGAGGTTGATAAGAGCATACAATAAGGAAATGTCTCTCAAGCAGTTTGAGGTAGATCAGTCAGTGTTGAAATGCATCCTTCCACATAAATATAAGGTTGAGTCAAGTCTGCTTAGAACTGGTAGGGGTCATTCATTGGGACAAAGGTATTGCCCATTGACATTTTTTGTTTGTGTTGATGAAGTCCGGAGATATTATGTATGATTTATTTGCTTATCCTCAATTGCATTTTATACTAGCATGTTCAAAGTTGGGATGACGAAGGCATTTTATTCTGCTACCCAAATACTTTTATCATTTGTTACCCTTTTAAGCCTTATTTATTCTCTTTCATACCCCTCTTTTAGAATCAGAAGTAGATTTAGGAAACAGAAAAGAAAAAGAAAAAGAAAAAAAAGAAGAAAAAGAAAAAAAAGAAGAAAAAGAAAAGAAAATAAAAAAGAAAAAGAAAGGAAAAGAAAAAAAGAGAAAAAAAAGAAGCAACAAAAATAAAACAACTTTTAGGTTGGAACTACGTTCGACCTGATTCCTTTTAAGGATACGTAGGCAGCCTTACTCTGAGATTCGGTCCCATCAAAATAAAAATCCAAAATTCCCAAGACTCAAAGAAACTGGGGCAGAAGTTTTAGTTTTATAAATAAATCTGATTCCAAAAGTTGTAAGTTAAAACTCCTTTCATTTTAGTTGTTTTGAGCCTTTATATCTTCCTTTCTTTTTAACCCTTTCCAAAAGCCTACATTACGGTCCAAAAAAAGACCTTCCGACAAATCTTTGAGGATACCAAATCATGTGTGTGGTAAAAAGTACGATCTTCTTGTATCATGGGTAATACCTTGTTCTCATCACAAAGAGATAAAATGATAAAATGAGAGAGTCTTATCGGTGAAAACCTCATGGGCACCATAAGGCGACAGTGAGTTGAAAAAAAGAGCAAAATAAGAGAGTCTTATCAGTGAAATCCCTCATAGGAACCATAAGGCGACGATGAGTTGAGAAAAAGAGCAAAATGAGAGAGACTTGATAGTGAAAACCTTCAGGGCACTACAAGTCAAATGAGGATCGTGGATCTGATAGGACAATTGAAGCACTGATGCCTAGTTTCACAGCTTAGAGATATAACAAGAGTTGAAGATTAGAATCGCTTGACAGATCAGGCCGCTTAATCCAAAATGCATGTCATGATCAGTGGAGCTGGCCTTCAAATCAGATTAGTTTCCACTTTGTTCTTTTTCCTAGGTAAAAAAGCTTCTTGTTAGATACCATCTCTTCTCGTTCTTCTCCTTACTTTTGTTCCTCTTGTTTTGTTTGAGTCCTTTTGAGTCTATTTTTGTCGAAACAAGTGAGAAATGACTTCAAAATCTGCTACCAGCTTTTTAATTACACAAAGTAGAGTCTGGCAAGCACATCAAAATGGCATAAGACATGGGAGAATAGTGGGAGCATTGAGTTGATTATAATAGATATTATTTGGGATTGATGTAAAATAAAAAAGAGTTGGTGAATGTTAGAATATGAGTGCAATGCATCGGGTATAAGGTATTGGACTTAAGCGAATCAGGAATATTTCTTGTGATAAGGGTTGTCCGGAAAAGTGGTTGGCCGATAACAAGCATTGTCTTCCAAGTTGAAGTCCAAGTTAATCATGACAAGTGCAAGAGAAATCGCTCTCAAGATCAAGGCCACAAACCAACCACCATGTTGTAAACTCACAAGTTTTCTTTGTTTGAAACAGGGACGAAGATTATGGCCAAATCAAAGCTTGGAAGCTTGAATGTTTCAGGTGTCGTGCCCAAATTTTGTCAGCACAAAGGTTATTTGAGAAGGTTTTTACCTGCCTGACATTCCCCTAGTTAAGAAGATCATACCTCCTAGGCATTCTCCCCAGTCAGAAGAGTTTTTTTGTTTTTTTCTTTTAGTTCAGGGGTCCAGCCTGTAGAATAGGGTCAGTTTTAGTTTCCTTAAGTCGTTAATCTTTAGTTTTCCTTGAGTTCAGGGGTCCCGCCTGGAGAATAGGGTCAGTTTTTAGTTTTCTTAAGTTGTTAATCTTTAGCATTCCTTTAGTTCAGGGGTCCCGCCAGGAGAATAGGGTTATTTTTAGTTTCCTTAAGTTGTTAATATTTAGCACTCCTTTAGTCCAGGGGTCCCGCCTGGAGAATAAGGTCAGTTTTTAGTTTCTTTATGTTGTTAATCTTTAGAATTTCTTTAGTTCAAGGGTCCCGCCTGGAGAATAGGGCCAATTTTTAGTTTCCGTAAGTTAGTAATCTTTAGCTTTCTATAAGTTCAGGGTCCCACCTAGAGAATACGGTTAGTTTTAGTTGTTAATCTCAAGTTCATGGGTTCCTCCTAGAGAATAGGGTGAGTTTTTATTTTTTCTAAGTTGTTAATCTTTAGCTTTCCTGGGGTTCAGGGGTCCCGCCTGGAGAATAGTGTCGGTTTTTAGCTTCATATCTAGGAAACGCACTTCCTAGTTTGAGTCATTCAAGTTTCGCTTCTAGAAGACGCACTTCCTAGTTTGGTTCATTCAAGCTTCACCCCTAGGAAACGCACTTCCTAGTTTGGGTCATTCAGGTTATACTTCTTAGGAGATGCACTTCCTAGTCTAAGTTTCTTAGTTTTGTTCACATGAGACCCACATCCTAGTCAAGTCTTTAGTTTTACTCCCATCATTAAATCCTTCATCAAAGATAGGTGATTTACAATTTTGCTATCAACTCACAAATCTTCGTAGTGCAAACTGGGGCAGAAAATTTTGTTTGTTGTGTTTTTTTAGATTGCAGGAACCCACCTAGAGAACGAGGGGCAATATTTTAGAAATTGGTTTTAGGTTCAAGTCAAAAAAGCACTAGGAGCCCGCTTGAAGAACATGGTCAACTTTAAGTTTTCAAGTTCAAGTCGGAGAGGCACCAGGAGCCCGCCTGAAGAACAGGGTCAACGTTCAGTTTTCAAGTTCAAGTGAGAAGTATCAGGAGCTCGCCTGAAGAACAGGGTCAACTTTCAGTTTTCAAGTTCAAGTGAGAAGTACCAGGAGCCCGCCTGAAGAACAGGGTCCACTTTCAGTTTTCAAGTTCAAGTCAAAGAGGCACCAGGAGCCCGCCTGAAGAACAGGGTCAACTTTCAGTTTTCAAGTTCAAGTCAGAGAGGCACTAGGAGCCCGCCTGAAGAACATGGTCAACTTTTAGTTTTTAAGATTCAAGTCAGAGACAGCAGGATCCCGCCTGAAGAATAAGGGCAACCTCCAATTTTTTTTAAGTTCAAATAAGAAGTAGCACAAGCCCGCCTGAAGAACAAGGTTTGCAAGCTCAAGTCTATTCCAAGTTTAAGTTTATTTCAAGTGCAAGCAGCAGGATGCCCGCCTGAAGAATAGGGTCAACTTTCAGTTTTCTTCAAGTTCAAGTCAGCAGGATGCCCACCTGAAGAATATGGTTGATTTTTAGTTTCATGTTGAAGATTCAAGGAAGATTCGAGACAAGAAGTAGATAGGGTCTTGTATTTTTCTTTTATTTTGCTGTAATTTTTTCTTTCAGTTTATAATGTAATGGCAGGGACCGCGGACCGGAGCCTCGAACGGTACCTCACTCGACTCTCTCATCCTCTCCACATACTCCATCACTTAATTCACTTCAGAATTACACGTGACCTGATTCCTTTATAGCCAAGGATATGTAGGCAGCTAAAATACCAGGGTTTGGTCACAATCTTTTTAGCCATCTTTATTTTCTTTTGAATAAGCGTTGGGTCATAAATCAATTACGTTGCTTATTGTTCTTTGCTCCGAAAACTCTTTGTGTTTTCAAGCAAAGAGGGGCAATTGTAAGCACGTAATTTTTGACCTGCGCAACTTTTAAAAGCAGTTTTTTTAAAATATTTACTTATTTTTCATTTTAATAGGATTTTCATGTCACTTTTTAATTTTTATTTTATTTTAAAGCATAAGTTTAAAAACACCAAAAAATAGTTTTATAATATTTCTTCTATTATTATATATCTTTTTATTTTTATCTTTTTTTTTATTTATTTAAGCTTATTATTATTTTATAATAATAATATTTTAATTTTTACCATTACTTTAACATAGTTTTCTCTATATTTTTTATAACATTTAAAAAATACCAAAAATATTTTCATTTTAATATATAGTTCAATTTAATAGTTTATTCTTATTAACTAAGAATAATTAGTATATTTTGGTAGTATTTTTATTTTTATTTTTATTTTTGTTAATTGAGAAAGAATTGAATTTGAGTCAATTAGAAGCTCATTTTCGGATATTAGTGGCCTAGCAAGACAAATGCCCATTCTTTCCAACCCATTAACCTACTCTTCACTTAAAATACAAGATTTAATCTTAGCTATCTATTTTCCTCTAATCCAATCGCCATGTCCCTTCCCATTTCCATATAAAATATCCAATTATGAAAATCCTAGGGGATTCCTCTGAGCTAAGGACCTAGGCAGCTGCACGTAAACATAAAGAGAGAATGAACGAAAGAGACGAGCGGAGGGAGTGAGAACAAGAGGAACGTCTCTTTCATTTTCAAGCAAATCACAGCAGCTCTATACCAGTTTTCTTCATAATTTCACCATGTAAAGCACAAAGAAACAGAGGGCTAGAAAGAATTCGGGAACGAGAGTAAAGGGAGTCACGGATAGAAAAAATAGATACCCTTTCTGATTTCTCATCTCTAACACCCAAAACCAGCCAAAAACTCCATTATAAGCACCTTAAAACAGTCCACTTTTTTCACACAACACAACAGTAGTTTCGAGCTTGAGTTCCATCGAAGTCGCCGGTGTAATTTTGCGGTCGACAGGTGGTCCGTTCGTTGGTTCCGCTCTTATTTCGAAGGACCGATAGCTGTCACTTGCTCATTTTCAGATTTGTTTAAGAATACTTATTGTTCGACTTTTGGTCCAGTAATATTGAAGGCGACAATTTACTCATTTGAGGTCCATTCTTATCCTTTTCCAATCTATTTACTCTTCTTTAGTTTCATGTACGCGATTTCCTGGCGTTACTACTTGTTGATTAAATTCGTGGGTGTCTTGTTTGTTTATTAATGTCTGTTATTGAAATATTCTGCCCAAACAAATATTTTTAGTTCAGTTCCTTTGTTAGATTGATTGTTTTACTTTTTTTGGTAATTACTTGTTAAGTAAATGAGATAAACGGGCAATGGAGGTTTGAACTTAATTAAGAAGAGTTGAACATCTGCTTGAGATTCAAATGATTGCTTGGCTGGAAAAAAGAACTCAATTAAAGATATTTAAAAAGGGGATATAAGGGTTGAAAATTCAGTTGTTCTTGGGGTGATATGGCTCAAGATAATGCGGGTGTTGTGCCTGAGACGAAATTGGGGGAGTTGGGTTTCATTTTGCTTTTATTTGTATTTTTGCCTACACGGTTTCGTTAGTAGCATGTTATAGGCCGACTACACTCAAGTAAGCAATCTTAGGATTTTTATTTTATTTTTATTTTTTTTTGCTTTTGGTTTCAAGGTGAGAGGTCGCTCCTTTTAGTTTATGTTCAGGGGAATGCCTCGTAGATTTTGTATATATTTTTATCCGGGGTATGTCCTGTAATGAATGTAATTAGAGGCCGTGGCGGACATTGTGGAGTAAACATAGTATAGACTCTTAGTATTTTTCTCTTACTTTATTTTCTTTACTTAGGTGGGGACTATCTCGAGCCTCTTGTGTGTTTATTTTTCTTTGTGTGTTCTTTTGCCTCAATTTGAGTGTTCTCTAAAGCCAACTTGATCATGTACGCAACCGTACTAGTTATGGGACTCGGGGAATGCCTAACACCTTCTCCCCGAGTCAAATGAACCCCCTTATCTAGAATCTCTGGTGCAAACTGGTTTAAGAGTCCAATGTGTTTTTAAGGAAAAATTGGTTTTTAAATGGTGACTTGCCATACCGAGATTATATGCCAAGTGGCAACTCTGAGAAAATCCCTTTTTACACAATACTTTGTCACTTTTCAATTTTGAAACCTTTTTGAGCTTTAAAATCACTTTTTATTTATTTCAAAGCGGGTTAGTGAGGTAAAAAAGGGGTGTGACAGGCGCAACGTATCAGTGGTGGCAAGTTTATGAAGAAGGTAGAGCAGCCGATGCAATATCACCAACTTGGGCTCAATTTTCGGAAATATTTTTGAAAGAGTTTGTTCCCCAGACTCTCCGAGATGCGTGGCGCACAGAATTTGAACGGTTGCGTCAGGGCACTATGACAGTGTCAGAATATGCTATCAAGTTCAGTGAATTAGCCTGTCATGCACCTATCTTGGTTCCTACAGTTAGAGAGCGAGTTCGCAGATTCATTGAGGGGCACGATTATGATCTTAAAATATGCATGGCTCGAGAGTTGCAAACTGATACTCCATTTCAGCAAGTAGTGGAGATTGCGAGGAGGATTGA
>AWOL01S0053491.1:13884-37699 GCA_000715115.1 Nicotiana otophora
TACCCATTATGGCGGAGGCTCGAGCAGTCGGCCAACTCAGTCTGCACATTAGATTACTCGGGGTGCTCTAGTAAGTTCTTATAGTGCACCACCGACACAAAATTCTTACAGTGATTATTCCAGTTATCTGGCACAGACTCAGTATGAGCAGCTGCCACTTCAGAGGGGTTGTTATGAGTGTGGTTATACTAGGCATATCATGAGAGAATGTCCCAGATTTGGGAGAGGTGGATTTCATCAGAACACTCAGGTCATGGGCCCCAATGCAATTACAACCCCACATACACAGCCAGTTAGAGGTGGAGGTCAGACGGGTAGAGGGCGCCCTAGAGGGGGAGGCCCAGCCCGTTAATATAATTGCTATGGTGTGGCTGAGGCCACTATACCATATGGTGTCATTACAGGTACATATTTGTTATAAAAGAATATTCTTCCTTAATTTGATTCGGTTCTGAATATTGAGGTGAGTCCTCTTATTATGCTCCTCTTATGGGCGAGCCTCGTAACTTTGTGACCCACGTATATGTTTATCCCTGTTGGGAGATTTGATGATGTTAGTCCGTGTCTATCATTTTTATTTTTGTACACCATTGAGGGCTATAAGTCCATAAGTGATTTTTATTACTCACTACAGTGGGTTTTGATGTGATTTCGGAATAATTGATTTCAATTTTATGAATTTTATGCTCTATTGGAATGACGGGTTTATTATGTGTTGGGAAAATTGTTTACGACATTTATTGAAAAGAAGAAAGAAAGGAAATTGAAAATTTTAGTTGGCATAATGTGCAAAATACTTGTGATTCGGAGTTGAAGACGAGATACTCGCATTTTTATATGATGTGAAATATTTAAACTGGGCTACAAGCCGCATTGGAAGTTATATAAGGACGAAGTCCTTGTGGTGAAAAATTTATGAGTTTAAATTCTCCCTTTGTGAAATTAAATTTGAACTATAGTATTAATGGGGAGTCATGTCTGTTAGGTTTATTTGATAATTCTTTTATATGTTTATGTGCATATTTAGCCATATTCGTGTTATAAATATTGCGTTTTAGCCTATAAGGTGAGTGCCCAGGTGGTGTTAAATGCGACTCATTAATTCAGATAAATAATTATGAGGTCTTCATGCCTCGCGTGTTGCTGTCAGTGCTGCAAAACTTTAAAATGAGATTTTAGTTAATATGAGATTAATCGAGGATGTTGGAATCAATTATAAACAGCTATTATGACCAGAGATGTGGTTATGGGCATACGTTGATGTGTGTGTAGGCACGAGTTGTTATAGCTGGTTGAAACTAATATCGTGTGTTGATGTGATAATAAGGCCTTTTGAAATTAAATGAAGTGTAAGAAGTTGGCTTTAAAATTTATAAATGGGGATA
Source organism: Nicotiana otophora (assembly GCA_000715115.1). NCBI lineage: Eukaryota > Viridiplantae > Streptophyta > Magnoliopsida > Solanales > Solanaceae > Nicotiana > Nicotiana otophora. Next base: position 15,270 of record AWOL01S0053491.1, read on the forward strand.
AAAGAAATATTCTCAACTGAGATGGTGTTGTCGGACCCATGCTAAATTATGGTGACGTAGAATCACTCGCGAGTATGTGTGTAATAATACACGCAGAAATTTAATGTCCTCGGAATAATTCTTGGTACATTCGAGGACGAACGTATGTTTTAAGATGGGGAGGATGTAACGACCCGACTTATCGTTTTAAGAATTTACGTTCCGTTCGGTGGCTTAAGTTCTCGAGCAGCTTTGAAATGTGTATTATGACTTGCGAGGGTGGTCAAGTTTGATTTTCGGATGATTCAGGATTTAATTGAAAGAACAATTCTTGTTTTGGAAGCTTAAGTTGAAATAATTGACGGGATATTGAATTATGTGTAAACGACCCCGAAATAGAGTTTTAATGATTCCAATAGCTCCGTATGGTAATTTTGGACTTAGGAGCGTGTCCGAAAGTTTTTTTGGAAGTCCGTAGTGAAATTTTGCTTGAAATGGCGAAAGTTGAATTTTTGGGGAAGTTTGACCGGGGAGTTGACTTTTTGATATCGGAGTCGGACTCCAGTTCAGAAAATATTTATAGATCCGTTATGTCATTTATGACTTGTGTGCAAGATTTGAGGTCAATCGGAATTGATTAGATAGGTTTCGGCATCGAATGTAAAAGTAAGAAATTCTTAAGTTCCTTTAGCTTGAATTGGGGTATGATTCGTGGTTTTAGCGTTATTTTATGTGATTTGAGGTTTCCACTAAGTTCGTATGATGTTTTATGACTTGTTGGTGTATTGGGTCTAGGTCCTGAGGGCCTCGGGTGAGTTTCGGAGTGGTGTCGTATTATTTTTAACTGCTGGTTGTTTGACAGCAATGTGCAAAATTTCTGATGCGCAGAGCTGATATTGGAAGCTTATATGTAGAAATCTATAAGGAATATGGAAATTATCAAAACATGAAAGTTGTAGCCCTTTGATTCTAATTTCCATAATGATAAACCATTCATCATTTGGACATTTGTACAAAACGTTGTGGTCAATTGACTAAACTGATACTGCAGATTTTGGCTACAGCAGTGTGCATCGCCAGAAATTTCTGCTGCACAGGGCTGACTTTGGGAGCTTATATCTCGCAATCTATAAGAAGTTGGGCGATGAGCAAAACATGAAAGTTGTAGCCCTTTGTATCTAGTTTGCAGAAATCTAAACCGTTTAGCAGTTGGAGTTGAGTATAAGAAGTTATGGTTGATACACTACACGATGTCGGGGAAGAGTTTGGGAAGAGTTTGATGTTTTCAACATAAGCATGTAATGATCCAAAGGTTCATTTTTAGTTTTGGAGATCGAAATTCGATTTCGAGACTTCCGGAATTTTGATAATGAATTATAGGAGTAATTTGGAAAGTTTGGTCTAACTTCATCAAGTCGCGATTGAGTTTTTAGCGTGATAATGAGTTAATTGTTTAACGAGCAAAATTAGTATCGCATTGAGAAATTGAGCTCCGAATTGAGTTTTGATTGAACGACTAGGTTCATATTATTATTTGTGACTCGTAGGAACAAGAATCGTCAAATTTCGAGTTCCATATGATAGAGTTAAGGCCTTTTTAGTGAAAACAATAACTGATGGTGCAAGCAAGTTCTGGTGTGGACTTTTAGTGACGAAAAATAGACTTTTAGTTACGAAAAATGGACTTTTAGTGACGGATGGGCAAAAACTTAAGGACCAATAAATGGTCATTTCCTTCATTTCGTTTTTGGATTTTTGGAGCACGGTTCTTGGGCGCTTTTGAGGATTTCTTCACGACTTCGACTTGGGTAAGTTTCCTATATCCAAAAGTGATTATATTTCATAAATTCATGGTTATATTCATCATTTATTTCGGATTTAAATGGAAGAAATCAAGATTTTTGTAAAACTTTTCAAGAACAAAAATTTTAGATTTGGAGGTCGAGTTTTTATCGGAATTTGATAAAATTGGTATGGGTGGACTCGTAATTGAATGAGTTATCGGATTTTGTAAGTTTCATCGGATTCCGAGACGTGAGCCCCACGGGCGAGTTTTGAGTTAAATTTCGAATTTTGTTGGAAAATTAGTATTTTCATATGGAATTAATTCCTATAATTAGTATTGACTGAATTGAATTAATTTGGATAGATTTGAGCTGTCCGGAGGTCAATTCAAGCAAGAAAGCTATTTTGGAATATCAGCCAAACTTCAAAAAGGTAAGTATCTTGCCTAACCTTGAGTGAGGGAATTACCCCTTAGTGAAAATTGTGTGATTGAAAGCCGTGTACGCAAGGTGACAAGTACGTACTTGATTTATATGTGCAAATTATATCGGTTAAAATTCGTAGACACCCTTATATATTAAATTAAAAAATTGTTGGAACTTAGTAAATCTTTGAATTGTCATGCCTCGTTCCTTGTTTGTCGAAATTATATTTTATATGATAATTTGGTGTTATTGTCACTTGAATTTTTATGTGAATTCCGTGTGCTTGTTGATTTGATTTTATTTTCTTGGAATTAAATTCATTATTGAATCCTTATCTGCAAATAATTATTAAATAAGTTTAAAATGAGGCATTAATTTATATTTATTAAAATCTGGATTAAAGAAGGCGTTGTCCTATGCTGAGTTACTTTTTCATCTGTTGTTGTTTTGAGATTTTATATACGTTGTGTGGAGCCTTGGGCTATTTTTTAGAAATGTATTGATTTTGCTATATCATTGGAATTGGTTGTGGTCATTAGAAAAATTGTGATATGAATTGATTGTGTTGTGTTGTTGTGATAATATTCCATGTAAATTATTGTGTGAAATGAGTTATTATTATGAGGATATAAAGGTGGCATTTCACTGCGGTTATGTGTGTTGGGATATTGTTTAGGTGGAGTGATTAGGGTAGCTATTATACGGAGCGATAATGGTAACTATAGAAGCGATAAGGGTGGCTATTGATATTAGCAGGGCGGAGGGATAAGGGAGGCTATTATAGGAGTGATAAGGGTGGCTATTGTCAGGGATGATATGTGATGATGTGGAGTTATTGTGTTGGTAATTTTTATGTGATGATGTGGAGTTATTATGTTAGTAATTTTCATGTGACGTTGTAATTTTTCTTGTGTTTATTTTTATATCTTGTGCAACTGGTCTTGTTGTTTTGGTAAACCTGATAATAGCCTGATCTATGTTGAAATTGGGAGCATGTGGCTATTGCCAGGCGGATTATGTTATATGGGATCAGGTTGCACGCCGCAACAGATATGAAATTTGGGCATGAGGTGCCAGGGAAAATATGATGATGATATTGGCACATGAGTTGTTTGTGCGATTGTGATAGACATATTGGCACGAGGTGCCGTAGAAATATTAAAGTGGCCTGACACCCGTATTTTATGATTATGAGATGAGGTGTCACAAGGTGACTTTTATTTGAAAGGATTATATTCAAAATATTATTTGAAAGAATTATATTCAAAAGACATTTATTTGAAAGAATTATATTTGAAGGATATTATTTGAAAGAATTATATTCAAAAGATATTTATTTGAAAGAATTATATTTGAAGGATATTTAATTGAAAGAAGTATGTTCAAAATATATTTATTGGAAAGGATTATATTCTAGAGATTTCTATTGAAAAACTTATAGTCGAAAGATGTATATTTTGAAGGACTTGATTATTAGTTGTACTTGTGTTTATTACCTGTTTGAAAAATATTTATGGAGTTCTTGTTGTTTACATCACTAGTTGATTATTATTGCTATCACTGCTATTTATTTTTCTATTATTTTTGTATACTATATTGCACATGTTATTAGACTAGTGAGTGTCTTGACTGTATCTCGTTACTACTCCACCGAGGTTAGTCTTGAGACTTACTGGGTACCGACTGTGGTGTACTCATACTAAACTTCTGCACATTTTTGTGCAGAGCCAGGTATTGGAGGTATCGGACTCGGACAGAGTTAAAGCGTGATCGCAAGGACTCGAGGTAGAGCGGCTTGGTCGTCGCAGTCCCTTGGAGTCTTTCCATTTTATTGTACTGCTAATTATTAATCAAACAGTATTGAGTATTCGATCCTTGAGATCATTCCATGTATTCAGTTATAGTTCGTGACTCAGTATTACCCGTCTTGGGAGGTTTTTATAAGTGTTTCCGCTGTTGGTTTTTGGCACCTGTATTAAATTCAAAAAAACAATGGTTTGAAATGTAATTGTAATTGGCTTACCTAGTCTTAGAAACTAAATGCCATCACGGCGTCTGTGGTGGGATTTTGGGTCGTGACATGGAGTTCTGTGAATATTGTGTGTTCGGGAAGCAGAAAAGAGTCAGCTTTAAATCTCCAGTGATTCATAGAACAAAAGGTTCTTTGGATTACATTCATTCAGATCTTTGGGGTCCTTCACGTATCCTATCAAAAGGTGGTGCCAGGTATATGTTAACTTTCATTGATGATTATTCAAGGAAAGTTTGGATTTATTTTCTGAAAAATAAAAGTGATGTTTTCTTAAATTTCAAACAATAGAAAATTTTGATTGAGAAGCAAACAGGAAAACAGGTTAAGCGGCTTAGAACAGATAATGGCTTAGAATTTCGTAATGATGAATTCAATGAATTTTGCAAGAATGAAGGAATTGCTCGACATCGTACCGTGAGAATGACACCTTAGCAAAATGATGTGGCAGAAAGGATGAATAGAACTCTTTTGGAAAGGGCTCGTTGCATGCTTTCAAATGTTGGGTTGACAAACGCCTTTTGAGTAGAAACTGTCTCTACAACTTATTATATTGTCAACCGAGCTCCTTCTGCACCTTTGAACTTTAAGACTCCTGAGGAAATATGGTCGGGTACTCCTGCTAATTATTCTGATTTAAAAGATATTTGGTTGCCCTGTATACATGCATGTAAATGATGGAAAATTAGAGCCAAGGGCTAAAAAGTGCATTTTCCTTAGGTATGCATCTGGGGTGAAAGGATACCGACTATGGTATCATGATCACACGATACCAAAATTTATAATTAGCAGAGATGTAACCTTTGATGAATCATCTATGTTACATTCTAAAAAAGAGTCTTGTAGTTCTTGTAATACAGATAAAGGAAAGAGTACACAGAAGCAGGTGGAGGTTGAGATTGGCATTCCTTCTGAGCCAAGCTCATCAACTTTGGGGCAAAATACAGTTGAAACTCCTGAAGTTGAACCAGAAGAAAAGGAGTATTCTATAGCCAAACATAGACCAAGAAGAGAAAGTAAACACCTATTAAGGTTTGGAGATTATGTTGCATTTGCTTTTTCAGTTGCACAGAAAACTAAAAAAATTGGAGAACCATCAAAATATTCAGAAGCAGTTTCTGGTGCTGACTCAGCCAAGTGGCTGATTGCAATGAATGAAGAAATTGAATCTCTCCACAAGAATGGTACTTGGTCTCTTGTGAAGCCGCCATCAGGAAAAAGAATTGTTGGTTGCAAATGGGTCTTCAAGAAAAAAAGATGGCATTCCAGGGGTTAAAGATGCGAGGTACAAGGCACGATTAGTTGCAAAGGGCTATATTCATGTACAAGGAGTTGATTTTAATGATATTTTCTCACATGTTATTAAACATAGCTCTATTTGTGTCTTGCTTGCCTTAGTTACCATGTATGATTTGGAATTAGAACAATTTGATGTTACGACAGCTTTCTTACATGGCGAACTTGAGGAACAAATATACATGTATCAACCTCAAATCAGATGTGAAATGGATTCTCAGATACTTGCGAGGTACTTCAAACACATGTTTGGAATTTGAAAAAAATACTAACACTTTGGTTGGTTTTGTAGACTTAGATTATGCAGGTGATCTTGACAAAAGAAGATCACTGACATGCTACGTATTTTGCATTGGTGGTTGCTCTATCATTTGAAAAGCTACATTACAGGTCTATTTGCTGAACTTAGTACATACCAAAGTTGTATTACCATTTTCTGTGATAGTCAAAGTACCATTCACTTGACTAAAGATCAGATGTATCATGAGAGGACGAAGCACATTGATATCAAATATCACTTCATCCGAGAAACCATTGTTGAAGTAAAAGTCTCTGTTCAGAAGATCAACACTAGAGACAATCCCCCGCTGACATGTTTACGAAATCTCTTCCAGTTGTCAAGTTCAAGCTTTACGTGAACTTGATTGGCATTTATGAAGAATGATTTTTTCCGTTGGGGCTTTTTCGGAGAAGGTGAAGCAAGTTTACTATATCAACCAAAACTAGTCCAAGGTGGAGATTTGTAATATATGTGGCCTACTTTTGGCCAATGACTATTAACCTTGTAGGCTTCTTCATGGCCTTTCCTTAGTGACCTTGTTGGACATATTATGTCCTCTCATTCTAGGCCTTGTTGGCCAATTGTATACCAAGCAACTCCAATTCCTTTGGCTATAAATTGAGTTGATTCTAGCTCATTCCAAACATACCAGCAAGATTCGAGTTCTTCATTTCTTGTTTCTTCTCCTCTTTTAGTAATTGCGTCTATTTTGTAAGAGAGTTGAGTGTCGGAAAATACTTGTGTGAACCCTTCTTTGGAGTGATCCTGTGAGGATATTCTCTTGGGATATTTTGGATTGATTAGAGTATTTACTCTAATTTTATACTATTGCTATTATAGTAAAATTGTTCTTCTCCGCTTGTGGACGTAGGTCATACTGATCGAACCACGTTAAATTGGTGTCTTCTTTATATGCTTTAATTGCCGTTGTTATCAACTTGCATTGTCTTTGTTATTATCATTATAACATTGTTTGGCTAAATTCCGCACTACCCTGGTTCCCGATCCTAACATATACAAAAGTAGTCTTGGAGTCTCTTATTCTGAAACTTGCTAATTGATCCTTATCCATATAGAATTGACCTCTAACTTGACTTGGGAGTTCATGAGCAGAGAAATACTATTTAGTACTGTTTCTTTCTCAAAATATTCCAAGCAGATTAGCGCGTAAATTCTCCATCATTGGACTCAGTTCATATTGCCTGATCAGATTTATGTGATATGTCAAATTTGATCCCTTTGATATGCTTGGTTAGATGATGTGGCAAGCACTAGGATAACTTAGCAATGTCCTATTTGTTGTCAGATATGAACCCAGCAACTGTGACTTTATGGGGTGCATCACAATTACAAAGATTAGCAATGGCTCCCAAACCCGTCCAGTTATCCCAAAGGAAAGAAGAATTGCCCCTTTGGATCCTCCATATAATGTTATGCTCTATATCTTTCTTAATATACATCAAACTTCTCCAAGGTCCAGGTTGCTTGGCTTTTCCTTTTCAACCTACTATATGTAATCTACTACAATATTTAACCTTAAGAAAAGAAGACCACATAGAATTTTATGTCCTGAATAGCCACCACAATTTAGCTATGAAAGATCTGGAGATGTCATATAACTTCCGGAAGTCGACTCCTCCCTCCTCAGTAGGGTAGCATAACTTATTCCATGTTACCCAATGGTACTTTGTATTACCTTCTTATTGTCCCCGAAAGTAATTTGCAAAGTATTTCTCAAGAGTTTTAAACACAACCTTTGGGGATTGACAAATAGAAAGAAGATGCATAGGAATATCTAAGAGAACATGTTTGATCAATATGGCTTTGCCTCCAGCAGAGAGGAATTGTCCCTGCCAATTTGTGATTCTTTGAATAATTTTGGTAATCACCCCAAAGAAATATTGGATTTTTTTCCTTCTATAATAAATTGGGCAACCTAAATATTCAAAAGGAAAATATTCCCTTCTAAATCTTAGGTGTCTTTCAATAATTCTAATCCTTTCCTGAGTACAATTCTGTCCCACAAGATAACAATTTTTCTTTGAATTCACCTTCTGTCCCGATGGTTTTTCATAATCTGCTAAAATGTTCTTGATGATTTTCGGGTACCTAATACCAGAGGTGAAAATGATTAGATCATCTTCATAGGCAAAATGATTAATATGGGGATCTTTCTTGTGCATAGAGAATCCTATGAAATCTTCATTATCATGCAATGCATTCAGAGCTCTAGAAATAGCCCCGGCGGCAATAATAAATAGGGATGGGGACAAAGAATCCCCTTGCTTCAGCCCTCTTTCTGATTTATAGAAACCATGTTTCTTTCCATTTATGAGAATGGAATACTAAATATTAGCTATAAGATTCCAAACTGTATGGCCGTTGTTTAGAGAAACCCATTTTCCTCGTAACTCCACATAAGAAAGTCTATGATAACATGTCATAAGCTTTATTCGTATCCAATTTGATGACTACATTATTCTTGTTTGCTTCTAGTTGATCCCACTAACAATTTCTTGTGCCAAGAGAATATTCTCCCCAATGGCTCTTCCTCCGATGAATCCACTATGATTAGGAGATATAATATTAGGCAACAGTCTAGAAAGTCTATTGTTCAGGAGTTTTAGTGATAATTTTCTGGGTTACATTGTTGAGGCTTATAGGTCTGAGATCAAAGAAAGACTGAGGATTATCAACTTTAGGTATCAAAATAAGACAAGTATGTGATATAAATTTGCTTATCTCTCTTCCATTTATCACTTCTAGAATAATATGATAAATGTCTTTCCCAATGATATCCCAATTATGCTGGAAAAATCTTCCATTGAAGCCATCTGTTCCCCCTGTACTACTCGGATTAATGTCAAATACTGCATGTTTAGCTTCATCTATAGTTGGAGTATCCATTAAGAAATTGTTGTCCTCATCAGAAATAAGCTTTGGAATTCTATCAATGAATTGTAAATCAGTTCTTTGAGATTCTTGAGAGAAGATACTTTCATAATAGTCAATAGTAGCTTTCGATATATCATCTTCCCCCTCAATCCATTAATTGTCCTCCCCTTTAATTCTATGTAAGTAAAGTCTTTTCCTACTAACTTTTATCATTTTGTGGAAATAACTAGAGTTGCTATCCCCTTCAAAATTTCACTTTATCAATCTTGCTTTCCATGTTCTTTGCCACATGAAAAATACTTCCAATAACAACCTTAGACCATTGGCTTAAAGCTTTGCTAATTGCTTTAAGATTTTGTTAAACTTTCCAGCAACCACTACCTTCTATATGTGTATTCCAAGTCTGTTTGACTATATCTTTGAATCCCTCTTGTTCAATCTAGAAATCTAAGAATCTAAAGTACTTGGGGTGATCCTCATCTCTTAGCTTGAATTAAAGGAAAAGTGGACAATAATCAGAACCAATATCTAGCAAGATGTTGTACATTTGATATAGGGAACAACTCCTCCCATTCATTGTTTATCAAGAGTCTATACAACCCCTTCCAAATCTTATTATGCTTCTTTTTATGGTTATTACACCAAGTGAAGTTGTTTTCAGTATATCTTGCATCCATAAGCATATACAATCATCTAAACATGTAATGAAAGGCATGTTTTTGTTGAGCAGGTTGGGCCTTAAATTTGGACTCCCTCAGACCAGGCCCACTGATATCCCAACGGCCCACATCATAACACACAAATATAGCAACTTAGCTCTTCTATTCTTTAGCCATCTTTAGCTTTGTAAATATAGCCACATTGTAACACAAGTATAAATACTTGTATTGCAGGAATAAAAGGTCATGGATTATGAATGAAACATTTCATTTTATACAACAGTCTCCTTTTCTCCTTTCTCTTTACTGTATAGCTAGGGTTTCCTCCATTAAAATCTTTTGCACGAGCTCAGTCTGAGCTTCTAACATGGTATCAGAGCGGGTGAATAAACTCCGTTCGTTCTCCTCTTTCTTCCGATCCTAACCTCGAAGTCAGATTCTGTAGTTTTCGACAAGTTCGAAGAAATCCTAACTTCCGAAGAAGGTTCATTCACTGATGATATTCCAAAGTATCTGCTGCCATCTATGGTAAAATAGTAGCTGAGGATTCCTTCTACTGTTCATTTCGTTAACTCGTGAAGAGTTTTGCTACTGATTTGGATTTGTTGAAGCAAAATCGGTATTATCCCCTTCAAGCTTTATTTTTTTATATTTTCCATCAATCTTAGCCTTATAGCCTTTTATTTCCGTGATTGTGATATTACAATTTGAGTTTTGCTTATGGCTATTGACGAATTTAATTCATCAGAGGGTTTCTCAACTTTCACCTTACATTTTTCACATCCTTTCTACGTGCATCCTTCTGATAGTCCCGGTACTCATTTAGTCTCCCCTCCTTTTGATGGTACAGGTTTTTTGGCTTGGAGGAAGAGCATGGTTGTGTCTCTTTCTACCAAAAATAAATTAGGGCTAATTAATGGCCGTCATGATATACCTACCGAGGATTCTCTTTATTATCCCTATTGAAAAAGGTGTAACGATATGGTGATTGCTTGGATCGCCAATTCTTTGTCTAGAGAAATTGCTACCAGTGTCTTAGGGTATGACACTGCCAGAGAAATATGGTTGGATATAAATTAGAGTTTTGGTCAATCAAATGGGTCAAAATTCATTCAAATCTAAAGGGAGATTGGTTCTATGTCCCAAGGAACACCATAGCTTCATATTTCACCAGACTACGTAGTCTTTGGGATGAGATGAACACAGCTTATGTCAGACCTGTTTGCTCATGTGGAGCTCTTCCTAAATTCCTATAGGAACTCAAACTATTCTGGTTCCTTGCTGGGCTAAATTATTCATACTCCACAGTCAAGAGCAGCATTTTTATGATGACCCCTCTCCCAATTGTCAGCAAAGCCTACTCTATTCTGCAGCATGATGAAAAACAAATAGAGAAAGCACTTTCTCCAGGCTTTTCTGTTGATTCTGTCTCTTTCTCTACTTCTACTACACCTAACAATGGTCAGAGGTCTTTCAATCAGAGAATTCAATTTGAGACAAAGAGACCTAATCAGTCTGTATCTTGCAAATACTGCAAGAAACCTGGACACACTATTGAAAAGTGCTACAAACTCCATGGATTTCCCCCTGATTTCAAGTTCAACAAGAACAAAAGATCAGCCTCTTGTGTGCATGTTGATGCTTCTTCCTCTGGTCTTCTAACGGCTTCTCCCCAAGGTCCCACAACTTCTGAAATTTCTTCACATGGCTTCACTCAAGAACAATATCAACACCTTCTGAATTTATTGCAACAATCTCATATCTACCCTGGGGCCAACAACAATAACCTGTCTTCTGGAGAGAACACTGCTTATGCAAATTTTGCAGGTTTGTTCTGTAATTCTGTAGTTAATTCTGTGGACTTTAATGCTTGTGCATCATTTCAATTCACCATAAACACTTGAATCTTATACTCAGGGGCCACTAATCACATAATCCCTCACAACTATTTACTTCAGAATTTAACACCACTAGCTAGACCTTACTTGATAACTTTACCAAATGGATACAAAGTGAAAGTTGTCTCCAATGGTTCTCTGCACCTTAGATCTGACATAATTCTTCACAATGTTCTTCTTGGTCCCTCTTTCAAATTCAATTTAATTTCCATTTGCCATCCCCTTTTACAGTTTAACTGTTATACAGTTCTCACCATTTCTAAATATTTTTTACAGGGTCCTTCTCTGAAGAGGCCACTGAAAATTGATATAGCTGATAATGGGCTCTATTTCCTCCATCTTGCTGATGATGTTCAATCTCTTTCTTGTGTTTTACCTTCACTATCTAATGTTTCTAATTCTACTGTTTTTATATATTCTAGTTCTACTTCTGTTAATGATCCCATTCCCCCCAGTCCCTCTTGTAATCCACACACTCACATCAATAAAATAGACTATTTTTGGCATCAAAGAATGGGTCACATGCCTTATAATATGATGAAATACATTTCTTTCATTTCTGATAAAATCTCTTCCAAACAGCCTTTCATATGTTCTGTTTGTCCTATGGCAAGACAACAAAGACTCCCCTTCCCTGACAGTACCATTCATTCTTCAACCCCTTTTCAGTTAGTTCACATTGATATTTGGAGCCCCTATCATACCCCAACTTACAATGGTTTCAAATATTTTCTAACTCTAGTAGATGATTACACTAGGGTAACTTGGACACACCTACTCTCTTCTAGAAGCAATGCACTTTTTGTTCTAAAAGTTTTCACCTCTATGGTTCAAACTCAATTTCATACTTCAGTCCAATCTTTCAAGTCTGATAATGCTTTTGAACTAGGAACTAGTTCTGAATCCAAATCTTTCTTTACTGCTCAAGGTATACTACACCAAACTACCATTCCACACACTCCTCAACAGAATGGTGTTGTAGAAAGAAAGCACAAATAACTCTTAGAAACTTCTAAAGCTTTGCTTTTCCAATCACATTTACCTACCAAGTATTGGGGTGAATGTGTTCTCACAGCAACATACCTCATCAATAGATTTCCCTCCAATGTTCTAAACAACATATTCCCCTATGAAAACTTGCATGGTCATCCTCCTCACTATGATCATCTTAGATCTTTTGGATGCTTACGTATGCCACCACACCCAAATCTGGAAGAGACAAGTATCAGACAAGAGCACTGTCTTGTATCTTTCTTGGCTATCCATGTGGCAAGAAAGGTTACAAGTTGCTAACTCTTTCCACCCATGCTATCCTCTATTCTAGGGATGTTGTATTTCATGAGCATGTATTTACTTATTCACCTCCTTCTTCACAAATTTTTCCTTCTTCTCCTACTCCTTTTGTAGATTTACCTAACAATCCTCCTCCTTCCATTTTTCCTCCTCCTGTTTTTCCTCATTCTCCTCCCTTTACCACTGATCTTCCTTCTCCTTCTCCACCTCTTATCCCCCTTGCTCCTCCTGTTTCTCTCCCTATCAGACAATCATCCAGGATCAGTAATCCTCCACCCCATTTAAGGGATTATGTGTGTCTATCTCTTGCTCTTAAGGCTCATGCTTCTCTAGCTTCTAAGGTCTCTTCCTCTGTTTTGCACATGCATGAGCCCCAGTTTTATCAACAGGCTATATCTCACCCTGCTTGGAATGAGGCCATGCTAAAGAAATTCCAAGTTTTAGATGCAAATCACACTTGGGATATTGTTCCTCCTCCCCCTCACAAGAAACCTATACCTTATAAATGGGTCTACAAGATGAAACAAAGGTCTGATAGTTCCACTGAAAGGTACAAGGCCAGATTAATAATAAGGGGTGACACTCAAAAATAAGGCATTGATTACAATGAGACTTTTTTTCTCCTGTGGTCAAATTCACCACCATTAAGTGCATTCTTACCATTGTTGCTTTAAGGAATTGGACTGTTTATCAACTAGATGTCAATAATGCCTTTTTACATGGTGATATCCATGAAGAAGTTTATATAAAGATCTCTCCTGGTTTGCACCTTTCTTCTAGATCTTCCTCCTCATCTTCTCCATTGGTATGAAAGCTAAGAAAGTCTATATGGCCTCAAGCAGGCCTCTAGACGGTGGTTTTCTAAGTTGTCTGGGGCCTTGCTCAGTAGAAGCTACATTTCTAGTAAAAATGACTATTCTTTATTCCTCAAGTCCATTGGCAGTTCCCTCACAGTCCTAGCTATTTATGTTGATGACATCCTTCTAGCTGGTGATGATGTTTTTGAGCTGGATAATATCAAGGCTTTCCTTGATGCTCAGTTTAAAATCAAGGACCTTGGCTCTATTCACTATTTTTTGGGCTTGGAAGTCACTAAAGTTGATACTAGTTTTCTTATGACTCAACACAAATTTATATCTGATTTACTTTCAGAGTTTCATTGCCAGAATATTTCCTCTGTGGTCACTCCTTTCAATGGTTCTGTCAAACTCTCAACTGATATGGGGGAGCCACTATCTGATCCTAGTACTTATAGGAGGATAGTTGGCAAACTTAATTTTCTACAACACACAAGACCTGACATTGCTTACTCAGTACAACATCTCAGTCAATTCCTCCAAGCTCCTCAAGTCCCTCACATGCTTGCTACTATCCATGTTCTAAGATACTTATCTGATGCCCCAGCTATAAGTATTCTCCTCTCCCCTGGTGCTGACTTTACTCTCAAGGTTTATTCTGATTCAGACTGGGCAGCATGTGCCATGTCCAGTAAGTCTGTTTCTGGTTATTTTATCACTCTTGGTGGCTGCCCTGTTTCCTGGAAGAGCAAGAGGCAGCAAACTATATCACTATCCTCTGCTGAGGCTGAATATAGAGCCCTTCGACAAGCAGTTGTTGAGGTGTCATGGCTAATCAGGTTGCTTGCTGATTTTGGTGTTTCTATTCCTCATCCTGTTCCTGATTTTTGTGACAACCAGGTTGCTCTACACATTGCAAAGAACCCAGTCTTTCATGAGCGCACAAAATACATCGAGATTGACTGCCATTATGTGCGTGACTGTGTTACTTCTGGTTTGGTCTCCCTTCATTATGTTGCAAGTGCTGATCAACTGGCTGATATCATGACCAAGCCCCTTACAGGCCTCTCTCATCATCATCTACTAAGCAAGCTTGGAGTGTTATCACCCCCAAGCTTGNGTACTTATAGGAGGATAGTTGGCAAACTTAATTTTCTACAACACACAAGACCTGACATTGCTTTCTCAGTATAACATCTCAGTCAATTCCTCCAAGCTCCTCAAGTCCCTCACATGCTTGCTGCTATCCATGTTCTACGATACTTATTAGTTTCCCCAGCTATGGGTATTCTCCTCTCCCCTAGTGCTGACTTTACTCTCAAGGCTTATTCTGATTCAGACTCGGCAGCTTGTGCCATGTCCATGAAGTCTGTCTCTGGTTATTTTATCATTTTTGGTGGCTGCCCTATTTCCTGAAAGAGAAAGAAGCAGCAAACTATATCACTATCCTCTGCTGAGGCTGAATATAGAGCCCTTCGACAAGCAGTTCCTGAGATGTCATGGTTAATCAAGTTACTTGCTGATTTTGGTATTTCTGTTACTCATCTTGTTCCTGTTTTTTGTGACAACCAGGCTGCTCTACACATTGCTAAGAATCCAGTCTTTCATGAGTGCACAAAACACATCGAGATTGACTGCCATTATGTGCATGACAGTGTTACTTCTGGTTTGGTCTCCCTTCATTATGTTGCAAGTGTTGATCAACTGGCTGATATCATGACCAAGCCCCTTACAGGCCTCTCTCACCATCATCTACTAGGCAAGCTTGGAGTGTTATCACCCCCAAGCTTGGGGGGGTGTTGAGCAGTTGGGCCTTAAGTATGGACTCCCTCAGACCAGGCACACTGATATCCCAACGGCCCACATCATAACACACAGATATAGCAACTTAGCTCTTCTATTCTTTAGCCATCTTTAGCTTTGTAAATATAGCCATATTGTAACACAAGTATAAATACTTGTATGGCTGGAATAAGAGGTCATGGATTATGAATGAAACATTTCATTTTATACGAAAGTCTCCTTTTCCCCTTTCTTTTTACTGTATAGCTAGGGTTTCCTCCATTGAAACCTTTTGCATGAGCTCAGTGTGAGCTTCTAACAGCTTTCCCTTATGTTAAAAGGATTGCCTCCTTTCTTTTCCTCTTGAGTTGTGATGGTATTAAAGTCTCCACAAACTGCCCATGGAACTACTCATGAAACAGCAAAATTTCTCATTTCATCCCCTAAGAACTCTTCCCTCTCATTGATAGTAAATTTAGCATATACAATAAAAATGTACATGGGTGAATCAATAGTATTATGCATAATCTTGCAATTAACAATTTATTCATCATTCTTCAAAATTTCACAATTAATATCACTATTCCAGAAGAGCCAAATCTTGTTATTTATATTGGAAAAGCAATCTGCCATGCCAAAACCTCCTAATGTAGTGATTGATGTTGGATTATCCCACAAATGGTTCTTGAATAGCCAATAATGAGATTTTGTGTCTTTGAATAAGTGAAGTGACTCTCTCAGTAGCAGCTTGGGATTTCATCCCTCTAATATTCCAATTTAGGACACTGATCGTCGATACTTCTTTTTTTAGGCTCTTTTGAGATCTTTTTGGAAGATCTTTGATTTTGGTTATATTCTTATTTTTGAAACTTCTTGGTTATCAATTCCCTCGTTGAACTACTTTGTTCATTTCTTTTTGAACTTCCTGATCAAGCCTTTACTTTTGGTTGTCGATAAGAGTGGAGGAATTTCTTCTGCGAATTTTCATAATGATATACTTGCATTGCTCAATAAGTACCAAATTTATTTTGAAAGATGTTAACGCGTGGAATACGAAAAGCCATAGATGCTAATTAACATTAACATTAGAGATAACAGTGAATGTTTTAACATGATAAATGTTAAAGCTGAGATTCGAAGTAAAACTGAAGAATCCATGGCTAGGGTTGAGAAGGTTCAGAGAAAGAGAATTTGGATCTTTCTTACTGTGTACTTATAAAGTGTGAATGAAAATGTACATACCCCCGTCTCTAATACATGTGGTCCATCTATGTACAGATGGCCCAAAACACTACAAGACTGTTGAATCAAAGAATGAATTAATTACTACTACTATCTACTGAATATACTAAAATACTACTAACCATTTGCACTAATCTCAACACCCCCCGGCAAGTTGGAGGGTGAGATAATCCCCAACTTGCGAAGGTGAACATGATGAACAGCCCATGTCAAGGGCTTAGTGAACATATCAGCAAACTGGTTTGCACTGGAAATATGAAGCAATTGAATTAGTCCTTCAGTGAGCTTGCTTCTGACGAAATGACAATCAAGTTCGATATGTTTAGTGCGCTCGTGAAAAACTGGGTTCTTGACAATATGTATAGCTGCTTGATTATCACAGAAAAGCTGAATTGGACGAGGAACTTGAATACCAATATCAGAAAGGAGCCGAGAAACCCATGTAGTTTCAGCAGTAGCTTTGCTCATTGACCTGTATTCTGCTTCTGCAGAAGATAAAGAAACTATAGACTGCTTCTTTGATTTCCACCCTACTAAACTTCCTCCCAACAACACACAAAATCCAGATATAGACTTCCTACTATCTGGACAGGCCCCTCAATCACTGTCACAGTAAACATTTAAAGAAAAATCAGGAGAATCAATGAGGAATATACCAAAATCAGAGGTACCTTTAAGATAACGTAGCAGATGTAGAGTTGCTTGCATATGAGAGAGGCAGGGTTGCTGCATAAATTGACTTAGATGTTGTACTGCAAATGAGATGTCAGGCCTGGTGTGAGTGAGGAAATTCAGCTTCCCGATCAGACATCTGTAACTCTCAGGGTTAGGCAACACATCACCTTCAGTGGCCTTTAGCGTTTCATGAATCTCAAGAGGGCAAACCACAGAGGAACAGTCAAAAGAATGAAATTCCTTGAGAAGGTCACGAACGAACTTCCTTTGATGAAGTAAAACCCCAAACTCAGTGTGCAGCACCTCAATCCCCAAGAAGTAACTAAGGTTGCCTAAGTCCTTAATCTTAAACTGATCATGGAGAAAAGCTTTCATAGTAGAGATCTCAGCTAAATCAGTCCCAGTGATGATTATGTCATCCACATACACAACCAAAATGACAAAAGACTCTCCAGAACCCCAAGTAAACAAAGAATAATCATTCAAAGAATACACATATCCTCTAGAATTCAAAGCAGTTGACAACTTGGCATACCACTGTCTAGAAGCTTGCCTTAGCCCATATAAGGACTTTTTGAGTTTGTAAACTAGAGGAGCTGAAGAAGAAGAGGAAGAAACAGACAAGCCAGGTGAAAGTTTCATGAAGACTTCCTCATCCAAATCTCCATGTAGAAAGACATTGTTGACATTTAGTTGAAACAAAGGCCATTTCTTTTTAACAGCCATAGCAATTAAAGTTTTAACACTGGACATCTTTACAACAGGTGAAAAAGTTTCATGAAAATCTATCCCTTCAACTTGAGTGCCCTCCCAATTACAAGTCTAGCCTCGTATCTCTCTATAGTCCCAGTAGCTTTGTATTTGACCTTATACGGGCTTCTTACCTAAAGGAAGTTCAACAATGTCCCAAGTCTCATTGGCCTCCAAGGCCTCAAATTCCTTTTTCATGGCATTCTGCCACTCAGGATTGGATACTGCTTGTGAGTAAGTGTTAGGCTCAAAATTATTATGCTTATCAAGAGCAGAGACAGAGGTGGAGTTAGCAAATTTGAGGCTTTGGGAAGTAAGATGGCAAACATAGTTTTGGAGATAGGAAGGAGGGTTATGAGGCCTGGAGGACCTTCTAACCACATAAACTGTTTCACTAGAAATAGCGGAAGAGATGGTCTCAGGTGGAAAGGAGGGAGAAGGAGAAGGCAGGGGATTAATGGTGAAAACTGTTGGAGAGGAATCAATAGGGAATGAAGTTGTTGGCGAACTGGGGGAAGGATGGTATAATGGAGTAAGCTCAGAAAGGTCAGATTGATGATAATGGTTGAAACAGGCAAAAAGAGGCATGTTACACAGGGGAGAATGCTTTGATGTTGTTTGAATGAAAGGGAATATATGTTCATGAAAGGTAATATCCCTGGAAACAAAACAAGTATAGTGCTTCAAATCATACAATTTGTATCCTTTATTTACAAAGGGATATCCTAAAAACACATAGGGGGTAGCCCTTGGTTGAAGTTTGTCTCTATGAGGTTTTGGCACAGTAGAGTAGCATAGACATCCAAAGGCTCTAAGATTGGAATAAACAGGAAGTTTGTTATAGAGTATTTCATAGGGACTTTTATCTTTTAACAAACTGGAAGGGAACCTATTTATCAAATAGGTGGCCGTGAGAATGCAATCTCCCCAGAATCTAATGGGAAGTCCAAACTGAAAGAGAAGGGCCCTAGAAATTTTTAAGAGATGTCTGTGTTTTCTTTCTACAACTCCATTCTGTTGTGGAGTGTGAGGACATGATGTTTGATGTATGATCCCTTTCTCAGAGAAGTATGCAGAACCAATAGTGCATGATCCTAATTCTAGGGCATTATCGCTTCTTACAGTTTGAACTTTTAACTGGAAATGTGTTTCAGGCATGGCTATGAAAGCCTTTAAGAGGTCAAAGGAATTACTTTTGGCACCCATTAGTGGGTCCAAGTGGCTCTGGAGAAATCATCTACAATGGTCAAAAAATACTTTGAGCCATTATAAGTGGGAGAATGATAAGGACCCCAAGTGTCAATGTGTATTAACTGAAAAAGTTTTGTAGTTTGTATGTTGCTATCAGGGAATGGGAGTCTGGTTTGCCTTGCTAGGGGACAAACTGGGCAAGAAAATGACTGTTTGGGAGAAAAATGTAGAGCAAGAGCATGAATATGTTTCATTCTAGAAAAAGGAATGTGCCCAAGTCTATAGTGCCAAACAACATCCATTTTATTAAAACTGTTCAAGTTTGCATCAGCATGTACATGTTTCTTATTAGAACAAGCACTAGTTACATTTGCACTAATGTCAGAAGAAAAAACACAAACATCAGGCATAAGAGAAGAAGCAACAAAAGAAGTGGGAATGACAGAAGAATTAACAGATGTGTTAGAAGCAACAGGGGGTAGAATAAGCTTGTAGAGATTGTGATCCAGTTTACCAAGCACCAGAGGCATCTTCAGTGAAGGGGCCTGTATAGCACAAAGAGTTCTGGTAAACAGGACAATCCCATTGAATTGATCTAACAACTTATGTACAGAAATTAAATTGTATTGGAATGAAGGAACATATAGGACATGGTGAATTGTAAAGTTAGGAAATAAAGTCAATGATCCTACAAGGTGAACTTTGACCTTATAACCATTAGGTAAGGAGACAAGGCAGGGAATTGGTAAGGGTTGTAAATTGAAAAGCAAATCTTTATGGGATGTCATGTGATCGGAGACTCCAGAATCTATGATCCAAATAAAACTATCTACTTGAGAAAGCATACAAGATTTGAGCAAAACACTCTCAGATATCAGCTTACCAGCAAAATTGGCAGAAGCCATGATATTCGAAGTTTAGGATAAATCAGAGATATGAGTGTGTTGAAGAAGCATCATCAGTTGTGAATATTGATCCTTAGTGAGACCAGGCACCACTGAGTCAGAAACACTTTCAGAAGAGGTATCAGATTGAGACCTTCCACCAGGAACCACAGCATTGGAAGAGGAATCATGCTCCAACTCAACATGAGCAGCAGTTTTCCTTGGAGGAGGCCCTTTAGTAAACTTGAAGTTGGAAGGATACCCATGCAACTTGTAACATATGTCAATGGTATGTCCTGATTTCTTGCAATACTTACAGATTGCAGACTTGGAAGAATCAAAATTGACTCTGGACGGGTAGACTTGCTTGGATACACCAGCATTGAATGAAGCAGAACTAGGGAGAAACTGAGGAGAAGTGGAAACTTGTCTTTGTTTTACATCTGACAGTAAGATGCTGTAAACTGTGCTAACAGAAGGAAAAGGTTTAATCATGAAGATGTTGCTCCTAGTCTGTATGTATGTATCATTTAAGCCCATCAGAAATTAATAAATCCTTTGGACATCCTCATCCTTCTGATAATCAGACTTAGCACCACAATTACTATATGTCCTGACTCTAGTGACTAATAAGGCAGCAATCTCATCCCAGAGTTGCTTGATTTTATTGAAGTAGGATGCAATATCAAGAGACCCTTGGGAGATATGGGCTAATTCCTTTTTGAGTTCAAAAATTCTGGCAGCATCAGCCTGACCATATCTCTGTTCCAATTTCCCCCAAATGTCTTTGGCAAGCTTAGAATACTCAACACTACGAGCTATGTCCTTGGACAAAGAGTTGGTTAACCACGAAACCACTAGATCATTACATCTCTGCCACTATCTCGCTAGAGGAGAGGCATCAGGGGGTTTAACAGAGACTCCATTGACGAAGTCAAGTTTGTTTCTGACAGAGAGAGCCACTAGAATGGTCCGTCTCCAGCTCCCATAACCAGTGCCATCAAATGGCACTGAAGCTAAAGAGGCTCCTAGCACATCAAAAGGATGCACATACAGGTGGTGACAAGGATGTATATAGTCATCCTCATGGAAAGCAGAACGAGAAGATGCAGGTCTAGTAGGGGTAGATGAATTGTCGTCTGCCATTTTCTCGTTATCAACAAGCTCTATGCATGCAATCTACAGGTAAGAAAGTTTACCAAAATCCTTCGCGAAGCGAAAGCGACAACACGAACATCAAACCCTAATTTTGGCTTGAATTTGATGAAACTGAGAAAATCAACGGAGGAAATCCAAAGCTTTCGATGAAATGAAGTAGAATATAAAAGGAATAAGCATCAAAAATGCAAAACTTCGACGAAAAACTGGAAATTTCGTCAAAATTGCTCAACCTCAGCGAAGAGAATCGGAAACGGAAAATTCCAACGAAAAACCTCAAGGGTAAGATCGGATGAAAGGAAATCACGAGCTCTAACTGGATCTTAGCTCTGATACTATGTTAAAGCTGAGATTAGAAGTAAAACTGAAGAATTCATGGCTAGGGTTGAGAAGGTTCAGAGAGAGAGAATTTGGATCTTTCTTATTGTGTACTTATCAAGTGTGAATGAAAATGTACATACCCCCGTCTCTAATACATGTGGGCCATCTATGTATATATGGCTCAAAACACTACAAGACTGTTGAATAATTACAAAGTGGGCTTCAAGGCCCAAGACAAAAAATCAAAGAATGAATTAATTACTACTACTATCTACTGAATATACTAAAATACTACTAACTATTTGCACTAATCTCAACAATAAATGCACTATAAACAGGCACTTACATTTTTTCTTTAAGGAGGTGACTTTTGGATTATTTAATATAGGACATAAATCTAAAAATACGTAAAGAAAGCAAAAAAATACACGAAAAACTAATTAAAATTAGAGATAACTATTGAAAGTTAAAATGATGAATGAATGCACTATAAACGGGCAGTTAAATCTTTTCCTTTTGAGCAGTTATATATTTTCTTTAAGGAGGTGACTTTTGAATTATTTAACACAGGACATAAATAAATAAAAAAATAGGTAAAGAAAATCAAAAAATTGAGAAAAAAATAAATAAGAATCCTAAATTGTGAGAGATGCCATGTCAGATTTTTCTTCCCTATATATATATATATATATATATATATATATATATATATATATATACTATAGTAAATTTGCTCGCTAAATTTATAAAAAGAAAAGCATGCTTATAATGTTAGGAGAAAATTATAAATAATTAACACATATTTGGGTTAATTCATAAATTTAGTTCGATTAGAACGTATACTTCTATATAACTTTTAGTTATTTATCTATTACTAATGAAGCTTATTCACGTTCTATGTATTTAAGAAAGATTCAAGGAATAGCAAAACATTGTTGCTCTTGGACCCGATTCTTTTTACTTTCATGTTTTGTGTTTTTTTGAATGTCAAGCTACTCAAGTCACACCTTTTATAATATAATATTCTAGTTTCTCAAATTATCTCAAAATTATCTTGTAATATGACATAGCTAAATAACAGTTGTTGCTTT
>AWOL01S0053498.1:8079-19970 GCA_000715115.1 Nicotiana otophora
CATTATATTTCTTGAAGTTTCAACCTAAAATCTAGAGTTTTCATGGTAGAATTAGGGGTTAGGTAGAAACTAGGGATTTCGGAAATCCATGTGAGCGGCGTATATGTGAGGTGACGAGTACTTATGCGCCGCCAATTTATATGTTTTCCATGTTTCTCCATTTTTTCTTATATTGTCTCTTTCTTATGCAAAATTGCTATGTGTTATACTAGTGTTGTTCAATTAATTGTTCTTATAATGTTTACGGATTTTCTGGTGATAATTGAGTTTTTATTTCAAAGTTGAGATTGATATTATGGAACCAAATGTTGAATTAAGGTTGGTACTGGTTATTCTATCTCCCTATTGTTGTTTATGCATTGCATTATAATAAGGGAGAGTGTTAATGCACGAAAGGTGATGTCGTTCCATATTGTAAGTGTTAATGCACGAAGGGTGATGGCATGTCATATTGTGAGTGTTAATGCACGAAGGGTGATGCCGTGCCATATTGTGAGTGTTAATGCACGAAGGGTGATGACGTGCCATATTGTGAGTGTTAATGTACAAAAGGGTTATGCCATGCCATATTGTGAGTGTTAATGCACGAAGGGTGATGTCGTGCCATGATATGCGAGTTAATGCACGAAGGGTGATGCCGTGCCATTTCTATTAATTTTATAGTGAGATTGAGAGTAAAAGCACGAAGGGTGATACCGTGCATTTTTCCTTACTGTATTCATTATTTATGTTGATTCATGTTATATTGACTGCTTCGGTGATCATTCTGTTGTAGTTCCTTATCTTGTATTCCCTTCAATATGTTCCCCTCCCGACAATTCCTGTTTAGTTCTTCATTTATGTTATTTATATATACACTATTAAATTATACATGTTGATTTGTAGGTGCCTTGCCTTAGCCTCGTCACTACTTCGTCGAGGTTAGGCTGGACACTTACCAGTACATGGGGTCGGTTGTATTGATGTTGCACTCTGCACTTTCTGTGTAGATTTTGATACCAGCTCAGGTTGATCGAAGTTTTGTTATTATTCCACTATCCGGAGACTCAAGGTAGATCTTTCGGCACTCACAGACCTTGAAGTCCCCGTCTATCTTTTATGCCCTACTGTTTTCTTTCATTCAGACAATTGTATTTCTTTCACACTATTACTTGTAATAAATTCTAGAATGCTTGTGAATTGTGACTCCAGATCCGGGTGGTAGTAATTAATACAATTTTATGATATTCCACACTTATTATATATCATCTTAGTTAATTATTATTAATTACTGAATGAAAATAAGGAGTTGGTTTAATGATTCTCTAACGTTGGCTTGCCTAGCAAGTGAAATATTAGGTGCCATCACGGTCCCGTCGGTGAAAAATTTTGGGTCGTGATAACAACAGACTTGGGGACAGCCCATAGCTGGATATGCCATGTACTCAGTATGGAGGAAATTGCAATTGATGGAACAAAGTACTAAACATTTGAATAGATAATTCTCCTCTTTGGAAAGAAATCTGAATCTAATGAGAGATGAATTAAAATGAGTACAAGAAGATCTGAGTAGAGACATGTTCAACAATCAACTGATCACTAAGGAAAATGAGCTCTTAATACAGATAGAGAAATGGGAAGGAGTACATGAACAAGTGTTAAGACAGAAGACTCGAGCCACTTGGGTTCAAGCTGGGGACACTAACTCAAAATTCTTCCATGATCAAATGAAAGCCAGGCAAGCTAGAAACAGAATGGCTTCTATATGTAATGACCAAGGGGTAAGACTCACTGAACCTAAGCTTGTTGAATGATAGTTTGTGCATTTCTCTCAAGCTCTATTGGTGAAGTGTGCAGATGAACTTCCATGTTTGGATGTCAACATTGTGAAACTTGGACCATGCCTGATCAAAGAATAACAGCATGGGGTGCTTCAGCAGGTCAAAAAATAAGAAGTTTATTAGATAATCAAAGAGCTTCCCAATGACAAAGCCCCTGGCATCGATGGCTACCCAGCTAAAGTTTTTAAACAACACTAGGATACTGTAGGAACAGATGTTACAAAGGCATTTCTTGAGTTCTTCACAAATGGACAAATGTTAAAAAGTGTGAACTGTACAACTGTTACTTTGGTGCCAAAAGTAACAAGCCCTACTTATGTTAAAGAGTATCGACCTATAGCATGTTGCACCACTCTATACAAAGTGATAGCCAAGATCCTAACAGTGAGACTAAAAATAGTGGTGGGTTATATAGTAGGGCCTACACAATCTGTATTCATTGAATGGAGAAATATATTAGACAATGTCATACTTGCCCATGAATTAGTCAAAGGATACACACAAAAAAGTGTGTTATCAAGATGTCTGATAAAGGTGGATATAAGAAAAGCATATGATTAAGTGGAATGGCCATTCCTAAAGATGGTGTTGTTAGAGTATGGAATCCCTACAAAGTTTGTCCATTTGATAATGGTGTGTGTCACGACTGTTAGCTACTCTTTGTTGCTTAATGGAGGTATGACACTTAAATTTCAGGCAAAAAGAGGATTGAGATAGGGGGATCCAATGTCACCCTATTTGTTTGTGTTGGTAATGGAATATCTCAATTGGAGTTTGAAGACCCTTGAATACATCCCAGAGTTCAATTACCATCCAAGGTGTGCCAGGATGAACATCTCTCATATATGTTTTGCAGATGACTTGATCATGTGTTGCAGGGCAGACATAATTTCAATACAACTGCTACTTCAGGCATTTCATCATTTCTCTGTTGTATCTGGACTACAAGCGAACATGGAAAAAAAATCATTCTATGTGGATGGAGTAACAAAAGAATTCAAGGCCTCAATTCTTTCAGAAATGCATTTTACACTGGGGGACTTCCCTTTCAAATATCTGGGGGTGCCACTGTCAATAAAAAAACTATCCACTCATTAATGTATGCCCCTTGTAGAGAGAATCATTGCAAGAATCAAGTGTTGGACCAACAAATTTCTATCATATAATGGCTGATTACAATTGATCAAGAGTGTCCTATTTGAAATGCAAATATATTGGGCACAAGTTTTCGTGCTACCAAAGAAGATACTACACATGGTTATCATTGCGTGTAGAACATTCTTATGGACGAGAAGTAATGAACCATAAAAAAAAGCCTTAATATCATGGGAAATACTGTGTATGCTAGGCTCAACTGGAGGTTTGGGTATTATTGACTTCTACTTGTGGAACAAGGCTGCTTTGTACAAGCTTCTGTGGGCTATCAATGCCAAGAAGGACATCTTATGGGTAAAATAGATTCACAACTTCTATATAAAGAGGAGAAATTTCATCACAATGCCAACTCCAAAACAAGCTTGCTGGCTTATTCGAAAGGTATTTGATACAAGAAAGTGGTTTCGTTCTGTGAATACTTCTGAAAATTTCAATGAGTACTGCAAACATGGGAAATTCAGCATTAAGCAGGAGTACGTAGCTGCAATGCCACAATTCCAGAAGACCCCATGGAAGAGACTAGTGTTGGGAGCTGACATTATACCAAGACATCAATTCACATTGTGGTTAACTCTCCACCAAAGACTTGCAACAATTGATCGATTGAAAACATGGAAGATAGATGTGCCAAATGCTTGTGTACTATTTACTGGTCAAAAGGAAGAAACTCTAAATTATTTTTTTTTCGAATGCGAATAATATAAATTGTCTCGTTTCATTTCAAAATAAATGCTTTGTGATTATACTTGGAGTAAAGTTCCTAATGTTATTGCAGGTATTGCCTTTTCTATCATGACAGATTATATTAGTAGTATCGGAATAATACTTCTAATTTGTACTCCAAAGATTTTTTAATAAAATAGGAGAGATGACTATAACAAAAAACTAGAAGAAAATTTAAATTATGCTAATAACTTTATAAAAATAGAGGAAAACTTCAAGAAGCTTTATACGTTTGATCCAAAAAATCAGAAATGTTGAATTCCACATGCCATTTTTATATTCCTTAACTTTACTTTGTTTGAATATTCTCAAATTTTAATCATTTTAACTACCTTTTCTTATGAAAATCATTCTTTCTGTACTTGACTGTAGGATTTTCTAAATGACTACCCATTTTTCTTTTGATACATTTAACTCTTTGTCTGTAGGATTGGGATTGCTCTGCTTGTGCCTTCCACACAAATCCATTCTCTTTTACATTATTTGTCAGCCCTTTTCTGTAACAGTTCTCTAATACGGGACAAGTGCACAAATAGCCGCTTTTTGTGCCCCTATATAAGACATGGCGAAAGTTTATAAATTTTTGTAAGTTTAGCCACTTCAAATGAACCTCATACCTTAAGATCTCGGTTGGTGATACTGCAAATCGTTGTACTAAATCAAACTATTTAACTGTAGTGGTGAGCACCCTTCACTTCTAATCAAGAGGTTGTGAGTTCGAGTCACCCCAAGAGCAATGTGGGGAGTTCTTGGAGGGAGTGAGTCGGGTGTCTATCGGAAACAACCTCTCTACCCCAGGGTAGGAATAAGGTCTGCTTACACACTACCCTTTCCAGACCACACTAGTGAGATTATAATGGGTTTTTGTTATTATACACTGTTATTATACACTAACTGATCAATTGTTGTCTTTCCTTATGTTCTCTAACCAAAAGAACTTTAATGAATGTAAATCACTATCCTCAGTTTTTTTCTAAAAACAACATATTATACATGAAATCTGCTAAAATAATTGTTCTAGTACGAACCATGTCGGAATGCTTAGATCTTTATGCTAGGGAGAAGAAAAGGGAGGAAAACGGCGTGAATGAAACAAATGAAATTGAATTACATGTAACATGTCATCCCAAGAGCAAGGTGGGGAGTTCTTGGGGGGAAGGATGCCGAGGGTCATTTGGAAACAGCCTCTCTACCCCAGGGTAGGGGTAAGGTCTGCGTACACACTACCCTCCCCAGACCCCACTAGTGGGATTATACTGGGTTGTTGTTGTTGTAGTTGTTGTATGTCATCACTTTTGGCAGTTGAATATCTTATCCACTTGACTACATTATATCGACTCATAATTATATGAGTAGTTATTATTAAATTCTTAGGAAAAATGAAAGATTTTGCTTATTTCTTCTTCTTCTCTGGTATGGAAAGGTTCGGGAGAAGATAAAAGAGAGGGAACAATCTAAGATAACTTATATACGAAGTTAGCTAAAATAATTGGTTTACTTCGACTTCATATTTTGTTAAAGATATTACTTCCACTGTTGCATGATTTTGTGTGAATACGTTTGATCGGATACAAAGTGCTACAAAATCATATTATTAAAAATAAAATAAAAAGTTTAAAATTAAATTACTTTTAAAAAGATGTGTGTCGTAGGGATTTGGAATTTAAAGAGGATGATTGGGTATTCTTGAGGTTTCCCCCATGAAGGGTATAATGCAGTTTGGTAAGAAAGGGAAGTTGAGACCGAGTATGTCGGACCGTACAAAATCATTCAGAGGATTAGTCGGGTGGCTTACAAGCTTGAACTACCTCCAGAGATGTCTTTAATGCACCTGATGTTTCGTGTCTCCATGTTGAAGAAGGTGGTTAGAGACCCGTCACTTATTGTTACAGTTGAGACTATTGAGGTTAATGAGGAATTGACTTATGAAGAAATTCCAGTTGCCATTCTTGATAGGCAAGTCCGTGAGCTGAGAAATAAAGAAATTGCCTCCGTGAAAGTGTTATGGCGAAACCAACAGGTTGAAGAGGCCACCTGGGAGGCCGAGGAAGAAATGAAGAAGAAGTACCCTCATTTATTTGAATAGTTATGTATTTATGAAGTTGTGT
Source organism: Nicotiana otophora (assembly GCA_000715115.1). Taxonomy (NCBI): domain Eukaryota; kingdom Viridiplantae; phylum Streptophyta; class Magnoliopsida; order Solanales; family Solanaceae; genus Nicotiana; species Nicotiana otophora. Next base: position 13,886 of record AWOL01S0053498.1, read on the forward strand.
TGTATGAAGTTCTAAGAGTTTACCTTCTATGAATTATGTTTCACTTGTATAGTTGATGCTAAGGGTGTTCCTTTTTGGTAATATACTGCTTATGAGGCCACGATTGGCATTGTTTTCATGTTATGTTACATCGTTGGATTATGTATATGTTGTTAGGTTTGGTTTCTGGGATTATCTGATAGGTGGACATGCCCAATTACAAGGGAGACTCTAGCGAAATATTTGAAAATTTAGGGAGTCAGTCAAAAATTTAGAACTGTTGGTGTGAAGTAATAGCTGAGTCACATTTGATGCTAATGGTGAAATTTGAACCTCATTCGAGGATGAATGATCTTAAGCGGGGGAGGATGTAAGGCCCCGTAACATTTTACCTAAAATCCGGGGTTTCATTTTGCAGACCATGGTGTTTCTGCGATCCGCTATGCGACCGTAGAACCACTTTGTGTGCTGCAGATCAGCCGCAGAGTGAATCAAAACTTGAGCTAATTTTGAGGACCATTATGCAGTCCATTATGTGGCTGCATAACCATTCCGCGGTCCGCACAACCCATCATAGATCCATCATGAGAAAACTTCGGAAGGAGGTTCTGCGGTCCATTATGCGACCGCAGAACTGATTGGCGGACCGTAGATCCATCACAGACCTGTCCAGCCCGACCCAATTTTTGGAACCCTTTCTAAGGTCCCCTTTGTGGGATGTATACCTATTTCACGGTCCAGTCTGTGACCGAAGACCCGACTTCGTAGAGTTTATGTTTTGAAAAATTTCACTCGATCCCATTTTTATAAAAACAACTTGGGGTTTATTTTGCTGGTTCTAACTAACATTTTAGAGAGAAAAAAGTGGTCTAGAGTGAGAGGAATTTTCCTAAGCTAATTGTTCATCAATCTTTGCTCAAGACGTGGAGAATTCACAAGGAAAACTCACAAGATCTTCATCCAAGAGGTAAGGTTCCATACCCTAGTCTTCAATTTCGAGTTTGGGGTAGAAGATGGGTAATAGGGAGTGTGATTCTTAGGCATGGTGGTGTTATCTATGCATGCATGTACTAACAGAGTTGTGGGAAGGTTGTTGAGCTCAAAAGGGTATATATTGAATTGTGGGATGAAGGAATCCACCATATAAGGACCTTGAAAAAATAATACACACCTAGTGCTTGATAAAATGCTTAAGTGAGCTGAACCTATGAATATCTTCCTAATTGTGGTTCAATTTTATCATGTCTCTAAATAGATCAATGTTGCTAGGATTTTCAAAACTGTGTAGTAATTTAAGGAGAGCTCAAAGCGAGGTATATTGGCTAAACTTCTCTTGTAGAATCGAATCTATGATGTCCTCGTAAGTTGTTGTTATGATTGGCTCAAGCTCTTATGTTTCTGAGTTATTTCTTATAAACTTGACTATTCCGAATAAACTCTGTGTCGAAAGTTATATGTTCAAAATGTGTTCCGAATGCTCTTATCATATTGTGTTATCCTACGAGATTGTATTCAAATGTGACCATTTGTCGAAATATTATGAATTCAATTATGTCTCAAATGCTAGTTATTATGCCAGATTGTGGAAGAAAACTCAATATGCCTAAGACTCTTATTTGCTTATATGTGTACTAAAGGTCGTGATTAGAGATGCTTTGTTGTTGATAATCCATGATGATGTTTGAAAGTGAAAGGGGTGACCATGACATATGAAATATGGCCAACGTACCAAGAATGATATTATTTTTGTGTCCGCTAGTGCTAATGAAATGAAAAGATGAGTAAAAGACTATGAAATGAGCTGAAAACTCTTTATATAATAAACATTTGGGAGTATCGTTAGTCACCGAGGAATGGTAGGTTGAAATGACCTAATCCCGAAACTACATGTGTCGGTATAGGTGTGTATTGTGATTATTCCTCTTGTTTGGGAGGAGATTGATGTGATGAGATTATTCCCCTTAAATGGGATGAGATGATTTCTAGCAATGGGTGATATCGATCCACACGACATTGTGGTGAGACGACCTAGCCGGTCGGGTTGAGATCGGACGCCATGCCACACACATGGTGGTGATTGTGCTTGAGATTGTGATTGAGATAATGATTGAGATCTTGATAGNATTTTATCATGTCTCTAAATAGATCAAAGTTGCTAGGATTTTCGGAACTGTGTAGTAATTTAAGGAGAGCTCAAAGCGAGGTATGTTGGCTAAACTCCTCTTGTAGAATCGAATTCATGATATCCTTGTAAGTTATAATTATGATTGGCTCAAGATCTTATATCTCATGTTCCGAGTTATTCATTATAAATTTGACTATTCTGAATAAACTCTGTGTCTAAAGATATATGTTCAAAATATTTTTCGAATGCTCTTATCATATTGTGTTATTCTTCGATATTGTATTCGAATGTGACCACATGTCAAAGTATTATGCATTCAATTATGTCTAAATTGCTAGTTATTATGCCAAATTGTGGAAGAAAGTATCATATGTGACCACATATCTTACCCCAACATTAAAAAGATGGAGATACTAGTTTCGATGGTCCGTCGATTCAAAAAATAATTTCTAAATATAAAAATAATTATTCTTTCCAAAATGAATTAAAATGAAAATAGTGTCATGTAAATAGTTGATATGTGTTCTAATAGATTTGCTAAAGTTAGTTATTTGACGTAGAAGATGTACTAGGAGTAAATTTTATGGGTGGTCTTTAATGTTGTATTATTACACAAAAGTCATTTTTTTCCTTTTTGTTACGCAAAAATCATTCAACTTTTGTGTTCATTACTTAAAAGTCACTTTTCTTTCTTTTGTTACACAAAAATCCTTTTACTTTGCTCTATTTATTATAAAAGTCACATTGGCCAGATTTTATAATACTTTTACTTGAAAAATCTATTATGCCCTTGACATTATAAATCCGCTCATTTATGTAATACCTCCTATATTATATACTATATAATATATTTTTACCTAGGTATTTTAAGTATAATTAAAATAACTTCAATTATTTATTTATTATTCTTATAATATATCCATACATTTAATTTTTTCATGGCACTCAATTTGTTTAATCATATTTAAACATGAGCATATTTTAAATATAAAAACGATAAAAAATATTTTTTGTTTATCTGAAATAATAACAAAAAAATTGTTTAATAAATGAGAGTTTTTATAGTCAATAAGATTTTTTAAAAACAATTCAGAGATATTTGTGTTTAATATTAAAAAATTTAAAGCTTTATCTATTAATATTATTTATTTGAAAGTATTAATTTGATGTGTCATTGTGCTAAATGTGGATATTTTATTTATTGGATTAATGAGTATGGCTTTGTTGATAAATTAGTGAGCTTTAATTTTATAATTTTTATTAAAAATATTTCATTAAGCATGGTTAAGAACATGGACTTGATATTTGTTCACGATAATATTGCTGACAAATTTAATAATTCTACTTATATATCTTAAAAATTAATGTTAAGAAAAAAAATAAATGTATGAATATATTACAAGAATAATAAATAAAATAATATCAAACTAATTTAATTATACGTAAAATATCTGAGTAAAAGTATATTATATAGCATATAATATAGAAGGTATTACATAAATGAGAGTATTTATAATACCAAGGGCATAATAGACTTTTCAGATGAAAGATTTATAAAATCTGGTCAAAGTGATTATTGTGATAACTAGAGCATAGTAAAATAATTTTTGTATAACAAAAGAAAGAAAAATGACTTTTGGGTAATAAACATAAATTTGAATGATGTTTACGTAACAAAAGAAATAAGAGTAATTTTTGGGTAATGAACACAAAGTTAAATAATCATCCATGAAATTTACTCGTGTACCGACAATTCTGACCAAAATTTGTAAGCATTTCTAATCAAAATAACAACTTCTATCTGTTTGGGCGGCTTTGCCCTTTCCCTTAATTTTCGTCTTCTAGCTATAGTTGTCATGCTCCTTGTTCCTATGAGATCAAAGTTAACAAATTGCTAGGTTCAAGGGTAATTAAGACAAGTTATAGTTTATGCATAATAAAGATAAATTATACTATTTTGGTTCATAACGTAGTAAATGTTTTAATTATATACGTCTGTGTAATTAAGCGAAGATTATCTAGTTAAGTTTTTAGTTTCTTCTAGATCTATAACTGGCACAGTTCAAAAAAAAAAAGAGCTCCTACTTCCTTGTACACATGGATATGACATGGCAGGTAATTGAGAAGGAAGAATGAAGGTAGTGGCCGATCTCACTACCAATCTCTTAAACACCATCAATGAGGTCTCTAACACAGAAGGCGAAGACATAACGCCTAACATCTCTCCCCGACGAAGTGGGTCTCCCCTCCCTCACAGCAGTATCACAACATCCTGTGGTAAAGGAACTTCCACGTCCACAACGGAAGAGGCGCCACCAGCGGTGAAGAAGCTACTCGAGGCATGGCTGAATAAAACGCTGATCGGCATCCTCGACATGCCCACTCAAGAGGCAGTAACGGCGAGGTAGACGAGCAGACATTGCCCTGGTTCTGCTTTGGCAAGCAACGGTGGCGATGATAGGTAGGCTTTTAACTCCTTCAGGCCTTGAACGCATTCGAATGTCCATAGGAGGTTGTTGTCCTTCTTGAGCACGCCGAAAAACTTGTGACATATATCAGATGATCGTGATATGAATCTCGACAAGGCGACGATGCGGCCGGTCAGCTTCTGAACCTGTTTTTTGCTGGTTAAGTGTTCTGGTATTCCCTCAATGGCTTTGATTTAGTCGGTATTGACCTCGATGCCTCTTTGTGATACTAGGAAGCCCAGGAAATTTCCTAAAGTTACACCGAGCGCATACTTCATAAGGTTCAGTTTCATCATATATCTCCTGAGTATGTCGAAGCCTCTTTCAGGTAGTCGATGTGATCTTCCTTCCTTTTGGACTTGACCAACATGTCATCTATGTAGACTTCCATCGCCTTGCCGAGTTTTTCTTTGAACATTTTGGTCACCAACATTTGGTATGTCGCCCCCGTGTTTTTCAGTCCGAAGGGCATCACCATGTAGCAGTACGTTCCTTGGTGGGTGATGAAGGTGGTCTTCTCCTGGCCCTCCTCTTCCATAAGGATCTGATTGTAGCCCGAGTAGGCATCTAAGAAGCTCAGCAATGCATGCCCGTCTATTGCGTCAATAAGCTGGTCAATGTGAGGTAGCGGGAATGAATCTTTGGGGCATGCTTTGTTTAAGTCCGTAAAATCTACACATATCCGCCACTTTCCATTCTTATATTTTACCATGACCACATTGGAGACCCACTTGGGATATTTTGATTCCTTGATGGAGCCGTTTTCTAACACTTTTTTGACCTCCTCGCGGACTGCATCATTTATTGCAGAATTGAACTTTCGCCTAACCTGAATTACCGGGGGATGGAACGGGTCGATGTTCAACTTGTGTGTAGCGACCTCCTTCGTGATACCTGGCATGTCTGCATGGGAAAAAGCAAACAAGTCCGCGTTAGCAGTTAAGAATTGATGAAATTTACTTGGTTCTTGAAGCTTGCGGCCAACGTAGGATTTCTTATTGTGGTCGTTATCATCAAGTTGGATGGGGTCGAGGTCTTCTACGGTTGATCCCGTAGCGTCTATTGTTTTGGGATTTCTGATGACGTCCGCTTTTTCATCACAGCTTGACCTCGACCATGTTAATTGCTATGTATCCTCTGCTCTGCCCTTCATTTGTTGGGTATATGTACAATCTTTGGCGATGCGATAGCATTATCGATATGTGCGTTGTTCTCCTCGTATGATGAATACTCCCCACGGGGTTGGAAATTTGATAACTTAGTACAGGATGGAGGGGATAGCCTTCATGGCGTGTATCCAAGGTCGACCTATTACGGTGTTGTATGTCGTATCCTGGTCCATGATGTGGAATGTGGTTTCCAGAGTGGTGCCGCCGGCCAGGATGGGGAGTGTGATTTCCCCGGATGTTCGTTCAACTGCATTGTTAAAACCTGTTAGCGTGATGCAGCGCGACACTATCTTATCCTCGAGTTTTATTTGTGCAAGTACTTGAGGGTGGATAATGCATGCGCC
>AWOL01S0053498.1:20379-31587 GCA_000715115.1 Nicotiana otophora
GTGCCGCTCCCATCGTCCACCATAATGCGTCTTACATGTGTATCTAATATTCGTAAAGTGATAACAAGGGCATCATAGTGAGGGAAGACCAAACCGTGGGTATATGACTTATCGAAGATGATACTTTCTTCGAGTTCGTCATACCGTTCATGAGTGATTTACCGTTTTGAGCTTGTGGATTATGGCGAACTTTACTTTGTTGATCGAAACATCGTCGCCGCCCCCGATGATCATTTGAATTGTGGGAATCGGTGAGGGTGGTTTCAGCGGTCCCGGGTGTTGTTCACATCCTCAGGCAAAGTTGATCCTCCCTCGGTGGCTCAACAACTCTTTGAGGTGTCCTTGATGAAGCATGTTTACGACCTTCTGTCTCAGGGCATCGCAGTCCTCAGTTTTGTGACCTTGCTCTTGGTGGAACTCGCAAAGGGCATTTGATTTTCTAGTGCTTGGATCTGACCTCATCTTTTGTGGCCACTTTACTTTTGGTCCAAGCTTCTCCAATGCGTAGACTATTTCTGAGGGTGACACACAAATATTGTGAGTGGATAGTAAAGGGAGCATACCTCTCTCGTTTCGGTGAGTCCTTATCCTTGGCCTAGATAGGACCTCGTGGCGGGAGTGGGCATAATGGCGCTTCTGACATATGGTTGATGCCTTTCTCGGTTGGATCGTGGAGCTGCAAGATCTCTCGTGGCATCATTTTTTCGCTCCTTCCTAGTTTCGGCTTGTACCGAGGTCAATCTATGGGTTGGCCCATTTAGGTCGTCTTCGTCAGCACGGACCTCGACACAGTAGGCATTATGTATTTCATCCAAAGTGGTTGGAGGATATTTCATAAGCCTGTTCATGGTCGCCCTTGAGCCATTCCTATTCAGCCCGTTCTGGAAAGCTGCTACGGTCATTCCTTCTGATACATTCGGTAAGGTCATCCTTACTATGTTGAATCGAGCGAGGAAGTCCCTCAATACCTCTCTGAGTGATTGTTTGATGGCAAATGTATCATTCACTCTTGCCTCCGCCTTTTTAGCCCCAGCATGGGCCGTTATGAACTTGTCGGTCATCTCTTTGAATGTTTCAATAGAGCGTGCGGGCAGCTGTGAATACCAAGTTAATGCTCCTCCGGTAAGGGTCTCGCCGAACTTTTTCAACAAGATGGAGGAGACTTGTTCTTTGGCGAGATCATTTCCCTTTACCGCAGTGACATAGTGAGTTACATGATCTTCGGGGTCGGTCATACCGTCATAAATTTTCAAATAAGGCGGCATCTTGAACGTCTTGGGTATGGCATGCGGGGCAGCTTCATCACTGTAGGGTTGCTCAATGAACCTACCAGCGTCTCTTTTGGCAAGAGTTTTGGGGCACCCGGTATTTTGTCGACTCTTTCTTAGTGTTCTCTCATTTGATCCCGAAGCATTTTGTTTTCATTTTCCATTTCTTCCATTTTCCTCAGAATGGTCGTGAGGGTGTCGTTACCTGCATTATTAATATTGTGAGTGATACATGTTACTGGAGGGGGAGGGTCGTGATGCTTGGCCGTTGTTGGTGCAATACAAGTCCTTGCATTTCGGTGAGTGCAGTCCTGGTCCGAGAAAATAATGGTACACAATCTCCCATCTATTAAATTAGCAAAACCCTAGTCGACGCTGAGATGAGGTATCCCCACCTCGAAAAACTAGACTTGGAATTGGTCATAGTTTCACGAAAGCTTAAACCCTACTTCCAATGCCATCCAATCTCGGTAGTCACAACTTTCCCCTTGAGAAGTATCTTGCATAAGCCCGAGCTATCGGGAATATTAGCTAAGTGGGCCATAGAATTGAGCGAGCATGATATCACATATCAACCGGGACGGCGATAAAATCACAAGTCTTTGCCGACTTTGTCGCCGACTTCAGTGCAAAAATAATGCCCGAAGTCAAAAAAGAAGTCGCACACGCTTCTCCGCAAACACAAGATCTATGGATTTTGTACACCAACGGTGCTTCCAATGCGTTAGGGGACGGACTGGGACTTGTATTCAAAGTTCTGACAGATGAAGTGGTTCGCGAGTCCATAAGATTCCCGGACATGACTAACAACGAGGCCGAGTATGAGGCTGTGATTGTAGGGTTAAGGCTAGCACTCAAGTACGGGGAGAGGTGGGTCATCCTACCCTGCGACTCTCAACTCATCGCCAACCAAGTCACAGAGACTTTCCAGTTCAAAGAGAAAAGGTTACAAAAATATTAGGCCGAGATCTGCAAACTACTGCCCGAGTTCGACGAGTGCCAGCTCGACCAAATCCCTCGAGCACAAAATATTGAAGTAGACGTCCTCGGCAAATTAGCGCCAACAACTAAAAGCATAACCAGAGAAGGAAACGTGGTCACCCTCCTCCACTCATCGATATATCAAATCAAGGTAAGGACTATAAATATAAGCTGGGACTGGCGCAACCGTATTGTTACATACTTGCAGGACGGCATACTCCTAGATGTTAAAAAGGAAGCCAAGTAGCTCCGAATGCAAGCAGCCAGATAAATCATCATTCACAACGACCTATACAAAAAGTGGCGCCCCTAGCAAAATTCTTAGGCCCGAATCAGACGCGGCGCATCCTAGAAAAGTCCACGAAGGCCACTGCAGAGCTCACTCATGCAATTGATCTCTGATCAGATGTCTCATACTGGCACGTTACTACTAGCCTACCATGAAAAAACAGGCCGCAGACTTCGTGAAAAAATGCGAACAATGCCAAAAATACGTCCCAATGATCCATCAAGCGGGAGAGCATCTCCACTCGGTCACCTCCCCTTGGCCTTTAATTAAATGGATAATGGACATCGTCGGCCCCCTCCCTACGTACGATTTCGTTTGGTTTTAACTGACTATTTTTCTAAATGGGTAGAAACAGGAGCATTCGCCCAAATACGCGAACAGGAAGTGATCGCCTTCATATGGAAAAACATTGTATGCCGCTTCGGCCTCCCCAAAGAGATCAATTGCGACAACGGACCCCAATTTACTGGAAACAAGGTCGCCAAAAGGTCGCCAAAATTTTCGAGAAGTGGCATATCAAAAGAATACTCTCCCCACCATATCACCCCGTGGGCAACGGAAAAGCGGAATCCTCCAATAAATCAATACTGAACATCATGAAAGAAAAATCTTGAGAACGCCAAGGGATTATGGCCGGAGCTATTACCAAAAATATTTTGGGCCTATCGCACTACGCCAAAGACAAGTACATAAGAGACACCCTACTCTTTAGTCTATGGGACTAATGCGGTAATACCAGTCGAAGTCAGAGAGCCCGGTTTGCGATACTCCCGTGAGAACGGGTCGAGGAACGATGAAAGTAGAAGGCAAAAGCTCGACGAAGCCGAAGAACGAAGATATATGGCCTACATAAGGATGGTCGCCCAAAAACAGTAGGCAAAATGCTATTATAACAAAAAAGCCAAGATCAGACCACTCAAAGTCGGGGACTACGTGCTCAAGGCCAAAACACAAGCAAGTAAAGACCCGCGGGAAGGCAAACTAGGGACGAATTGGGACGACCCATACAAAATCATGGCAACAACAAATAAAGGGTCATTTCAACTAGAAATAATGGAAGGAAAACTACTGCCAAACAACTGGAACGTCGCCCACCTCAAGTATTTAACTTTTAAGAAAAAGTGTCCTCCAAGTCGCACTCTTTTTTCCTCACTTGAGTTTTATCATAATTGGGTTTTCTCGAGGATGTTTTTAACGAGGCGACAAGGGGGACCCTTCCAAGTCGAAATGCAAAGAAATGCCATCCCTAAAAACATGTAAATTTCTCCAAGTATGAGCAAAACACAAATGTATGAAGTCCGCTCATGTTCTCGCCAGAACAACATTGCCTCAATATCTACCCGCCCCCCGGCCATAATTAAGTAAATCACATTTGACCTTGTTCGAATTAACTTACATTCGACCTCATTCGAATTAACTCGCATTCGATCTCGTTCGAATTAACTTACATTCAACCTCATTCGAATTACATTTGACATCGCTGAACTATCTCGCATTCAACCTCGTTTGAATTAAATTACATTCGAACTCGCTCGAATTATCTCGCATTCAACCTCGTTCGAAATACATTCGACCTTGTTCGAATTAAATTACATTCTACCTCGTTAGAATTAAATTACATTCGACCTCGTTTGAATTAAATTACACTCGACCTCGTTCGAATGACATTCGACCTCGATCGAATTATCTTGCATTCGATCTCGTTCGAATTACATTCGACCTCATTCGAATGACATTCAACCTCACTCTAGTTATTTCTCATTCGACCTCGTTTGAATTGAATTACATTAGATCTCGTTCGAATTACATTCGAACTCATTTGAATTACATTCGAACTCGCTCGATTATCTCGCATTCGACCTCGTTCGAATTAAATTACATTCGACCTCTTTTGAATGACATTCGACCTCGCTCGGATTATCTCGCATTCGATCTCGTTCGAATTACATTTGAACTCTCTCGAATTATCTCACATTCGATCTCGTTTGAATTACATTCGAACTCGCTAGAATTATCTTGCATTCGATCTCGTTCAAATTACATTCGACCTCACTCGAATTATCTAGCATTCGATCTCATTCGAATTACATTCGACCTCGCTCGAATTAAATTACATTTGACCTCATTTAAATTAAATTACATTTGACCTCGTTCAAATTGACTCACATTCGACCTCGCTCAAACCAACTCAATACATGTTACGTTCGACCTCATTCGAATTTACACCTGCTAATCCACGACCATGGCCAAAAGTAAATTTTCAGATTAAAATGACATTTCTTACTTCAAATATATTCTTTACAAAGTATAAAACACATGCAAGCAAAAGTATGTACAAGAATTACAAGCAAAAGAAAGAAAAACAACTACGCGTTACCTAACTCAACAACACCATCTTAATCTGTTTCTCCACCTTCACCGTCGGGATAGTCATCGTCGTACCAGGCATCCTGCTCAATCCCTTCCACGTCTTCCTCAGAAGTACCAGCTTGTGGTGTGGCGGGGTCATAGCCACAAGCAAACTGAGCTTCACATGCCTTAGCACATACATTCACGAAGTCGGCTTCCGAAACATCCCTCGTCCCCATCAGATCCCTGAATATGTCCAACTGGGCCTTAGCGTGAATCCATTCATCATACAGATCTCGAGGAACATCAAGAAAAGCAGTATAGGAGGAGGACGGCTATGCCAATAATTGTGCCTTCTCGGCCTTGAGGGAAACAACTTGATCACTAAGGTCTGCGGTCTCTTTTTCTAACTCCCCAATCCGCTCTTCTATGAGCTTAGTCGTCTCCATTGCGCAATCTCGTTCAGAATGAATAACATAAATTGCGTCCTCTAAGGCTGCATTTCTACGCGCAGCTGATAACTAGGCCGACTCTGCCTTCTCCAAATCCGCTACCTTCTTGGCGACCTTGCCACTAAAAACGACTGCTCAAAGTTGACACTCCTCCAGCTCGGCACACAGCGAAATTACTTGGGCCTGAAGGTCGGCGCACTAGGCCTCAACCACCCTACTCACCGCGAGTTCCTCTTCTTTATCCTTCAACGCCCTCTCGAGCGCACTACATTTTCCGATGACCTTCACCAATTCGTCATCCTTCTCCTTTAGCTCACTTCGGAGGGCCCGAAAGTTACCACTACCACTAAGTAGCCGGTATATCTCACGGCGCTTATCACGATATTCACGATATTTCCACTCCATATTTTGGAATATAGCCTTACGCCTTTCCTCTTCGCGGGAAATTTCAATCTCCAAGATCACGATCTAAAAATAAATTCAGAGCGGGTAAGAATAAAGTCCAAATCAACATAAAAACGAATAAGGAAACATAATACCAAACATACCCTAAGAGTAAGGCAGACTTTCCTCTTCGACAAAGTTGAGTCCTTCAGCTTCTCGAGGGTCTTACCCTCCATATCGGAACATAGTGGACCAACAGAAAGGACCACATCCTATGTATCAACTAACAGGTCCCAATCCAAAGGGATTGCAATGGTCCGCGTGCTCCCTTCCAACCTCACCTCAAGCTGTGTAAGTCCTTCCCCCATCATCCTAACTTCGTCGGCATCCATATCGAAGCTCATCTCATAATCATTTTCGGCAACACTTTTTCCCTTGTTGTCAACCCGAGAGGAAGGCTGCTTGGCGCCGACGACCCTTCAAAACCCATTCCGGCCTCAAGGATAAACGTACATCCCTCGGCCCCTGACTGCGGCGGGATCAAGGACGGCTGCTCGGCATCAACTCTGAGATCTATGGTCGCCGTCTCTCTGATGCTGAAGCAATCCATAATTGAACTTCCTACACGGACACTTCCTTTGCCGATACTGATAGATCGCCTCTTACGGCGAAGTAGATTATCATCACTCGGCGACGATCCTTCCTCATCGTCCTCGTCAACTAGATGATGTAGAGGCGAAGTTGAAACACCCATCGCAGTAGTCGACGACCGAGTAGGTCTCACTACGGAAATAGGGACAGGAACGGCCTTCCTCTTACGGAATGTTGGAGCATGAGATTTTCGCCTCTTTGAAGACCCCCCTCCTGCAAAAGTGATTAGAACGGAAACTATCAAACCATGAAGAACACACGACCACAAAGCCAGGACGCCATAAGTAAAAAGTCACTATATGAACGGGCTAACTCACTGGTAACTGAAAGCTTGGGCCCGAACTTCTGGGAAAAGGCCGGCCACCCACGAATCCCCACTGCGTGGGGCAAGACCTGGCTAACCCATTCGTGAATATTCATGACCAAAGGAGGGGGCTCGATCTCGGATGAAGGACAAAAAAATAGAATGGTTAGACTACGACCAAAATGAGCACTTAGTGAAAATACTTACGAGCATAATTCCACGCCTTAGGAAATCCATTTACGTTCGCCACCATATCCTCAATCTTGATAAAGAAGTAATTAAACCAGAATCGATGATTTGCTTTATCGTCCATATTTACTACCAAGCTTTTACCTCCACGGTGACGAAGGTGCAACATCGTCCCTCTATCAAAACTCAGCGTGAAAAAGTGCATCAGGTGGCGAAGAGATACCCCATGGCCAGCCAATTCCACGTACTTTGTCAGCATGAGGATGAGCTTGTAGATATAAGGAGAAAGTTGAGCCGGGCAGATGCCGTAATAGCGGCAGAACTCTTCTGCCAATGGGTGAATGGGAAAAGAGTAACCCACGTAGAATTGATATGCATAGAACACGCAATATCCAGGGCGATGAATCTGCACTACATCGCGTTCAGCCGGTACCAGATCTATGTGGACTTGAATTTTAAAATTCGCCTTGAAATTAGCAAGGGCAGACACGTCCATATCAGACTCTACGACCAAAGGGTCATCCTCGGGCAGCTTTGAGAAGTCAATTCTAGCCTTATCGCTACAGGGAATTATTTCCTCCATCGTAGGAAGGCTCTCATCTTCTATAGCAATGGTAGCCCCACCGTCATGGGGAACCATGTGCATTTCCAAATGAGTAGGATTTGATATTCCCCCACAACTGGAAGACACATTAACTATTATTTTTATGAATAGAGGGGGTGTAAACACAGAAGTGTCAAGTAGTAGGAACCACCGAAATCGGTGAAGGCAAGAGTATGAAGTAAGGTCAAGAAAGAAGAGATTCTGATTGAGGAAGAAGAGGATATGGAAATTTGATTTTTAGAAAGCAAAGAATGAACCTAAGGACTGAATATCCCCATTTATAAGAGTTAGGACATCAATTCCAAGGAAGCAAACCGCAGTTGCCCAGCTCAAAAATCGAAGCAACAGAGGCACGGGAAATGATACAGGGTATCGGGAAAACGTGTAATAATGACGCATGACAATATGACGTCACTATGAAACAACATAACCCTAGGATGTGGATCACAAAAGGCCACATTTCCATCCCGTCTGAAGCGTTACTATTCGACCTGCTCAAATAAAACTTCTCAACCATAACAGACAGAGTCCGCTCATTGATGTCGCCCAGGGCCGACATCAATAAGCGAATGGACTAACCGTATAGGTCAAAATCTGCTTTCATTAAAATTTGACATGAAGTGGTATCGTGGAAGGCGATATGGCCGAGGTCAATTAGTAGAAAATGGGGCTCGTAGCCGAAGAGTCAATAACGGCTGAGGTCTAGTAAGAAGAGTTGTCACACCCCAAACCTGAAGAGGCGTGGCCGACATCCGATGCCATACTCGGCTCGAGCGTACCACTCTGTAACTGTGAACTGGTAACCCTCAACTTAGGCCGATGAGGCCATATTCTGAATCGTCTGAAAATAACGTCTCTCTTATAACTATACAGGCTAACGAATCCGCCATGAACATCTACTGATATACAAAATATACAAGACTCGTCTACTAGCCTCTACTGATGGATGTATTGTGATCGGAACAGGGCCTCGACCTACCCATAACATATATACATATATACAGAAGATGTACACAAAACCCTAGACCCGGTAACTCCGAAGGACATGGAGCTTACCGATCAGCCTGAACTCGGGAAACACCTACTGAGGAGGTCTACCTGTTTGTCTATCTGAACCTGCACGCATGAAATGCAGCGTCCCCAGAAAAGGGACGTTAGTACGAAATAATGTACCAAATATGTAAGGCAATAACATAACTAAAAGCTGAAACTGAACTGATAATATAATAATTTAAAGTTACATACCTCGCTCATAAGCGCTCGGCATACTAGGCTCTTTATCTTGGCCGTCCTAGGCTCGCTCATAGGCTCACGGCCACAACAGGCTCAGTATATAACTTACCATTTGATCAGAGGTTGCCAAATAGGGGCCTGCCCATCGATTATAGCTCGATGGTGGTGAAAATACTGTAATACCGTATATATATATATAAATAACTGGAAGAAAACAATACTTAACCGAATATAAAGTTTCGATAAGGGAGAATACTGTAACTTCTAAAACTAGGATAATGTGAATAAATTCATGAATACGAACTTCTCTTTATGTCTCGTTATCAAACATATGTAGTTATGGGATCATGCTAAAATGAAAGAAAGGTTTAGCCTTAACATACCTTATCACAATCTTCTCTCCAATCGTCAAACAAGCTCAATATGATCTTCTTACGTCTACAATGAGTAACCCGACTTCGTCGTCATCATATAAGCATTGTAACTCTCATATTTCAAAAAAAATATTTTACAAGAAAACGGATAGTACCTCCCCTGTTTTTACTACATCCCATAAGCTACTAAATGTCACCAAACAGCCCAAACAACAACAATATAATTCACAATAAGCTTTCTGATTACTTCAACAACCATTTTGAGCGGCAAACTCGATTTATAATTAAAAAAAATATAATTTAATCTAATTAATTTTCCATGAATCTTCCTACAACTTGTATAACATCATACTTATTCTTACCATATTATTTTCATCCCAAAACATCATAAGAATAATCTTCAAAAATAGTGCACACGCCTAGCACTTTAACATTTATCGTCAATCTCTTGTTTTTTATATTATCTTCATCAATCCACTGAAATAGCACATAGATAAGCTTAACAACAACAACCATAATATAATCAAACTATTTATAACAATTTCTATCCACAACTAACCATATATATAGCCTCAACATAGCCCACAAAAAAAGGTAACGATTCCTTATGCTGTGTCAATTACTATCTTGAAGATTTTAACTCAAACAACTCAAACAACACCTGATTAACCTTAAGCACAACCAAGAACATGATTTAAATACCTTAGTAAGTAGATAAAACTTGAAATTTCAGCCATAACAACATATATATATAGCCTTAAAACAACCCAACAAAAGATAACAACAACTCTTCCCCTTTCAAGTGTTATCTTGTAATCTTCATCCAATAACTTAACCAACACATAGATAATATTAATCCCAAGAAATAGGGTGTTATACATACCTTAATTAATTTGGAGCAATTCTAACCAAAGCTTCCCATATCTTACAACAACCCTTAATCACATCACGACACCATAGAGACTCTCTTCTTCACTTAGGCTAACTTTTGATGTTTGATTATGGTGTATTCCTTTGGAATTTGTTTAGAGCCTTGAGATAACTGTTTGCGAGAGTTTGGAGAGTGTGAGTCTGGAAGGAGGATGAAAAATGAGCAAAGCGCATCCCAAAAACGAGATAAGAATAAGTGAAAGTCGGTCCCCGACCAAGTGGGTCCCATAGGGGCCTCCTACGCAATCTCGCGAAAACGCAAATATCTCTCTACAATGATGTCGTATTGATGAACGGTTTGAAGCGTTAGAAACTAGACACATGGGTATTTAATTAAATATAAAAATATATCTATAACTCTCTATATATTGGGAGAAAACTGCCTCGTAACCTAGCCTATAAACCTGCGAGTTTCTCCAAAGTGCGGCGACGTGACTTGGCGACCCTACTTTAAAAATTCATATTTATCTACCCGATATCGTATGAATAAATGGTTTGGACCGTTGGAAACTATGTTCACATACCTTCATTTTTGTATGATATACGTCCCAAAATGATGTCATAAAGCTTACGAATTAAGTTTTCAAAACAGCTCATTACAAAGCAAATCTTAGCTCAATTGTTTTGTAACTTAAATCCGACTTTTCCCAAACTTTATATATCATATCCAAACATCATATATTGTCATATCATGACTTTAAACTTATTTAAATCATGATTAGAAAGTCTCATATTCATCTTAACTTACTTAAGACTTCGGTAAACCTTTCTTATCCTTGTAGAAGGATTTCGTCCTTTTTGAGCTTACATAAGATAATCCTATAATGACAGTGACGCCTGAAGTACGGGGTGTAACAACATTTCCCCTTAGAAACATTTTTTCCCGTATTGATAACTCTCAAAGGCTTGCCAAAATAGGACGTAACATCATTAAATCACTTTATATACTTTCAAAGAGGATCTCATTTATAAGCTTACATCAATTGACTTACGACTTTCACGTACCAAAACATGGGGTGTAACATCATTCCCCCCTTTGGAACATTCGTCCTCGAATGTTGACTGATGCACTTATAATTCTCATAACCTATAGCTCTTGCTAATACTTTAATATTGTCCTTGCCATCTAGGCAATTATTCTGTGAATAAATTCAAAGACCAGGGCATTTCCCCTATAGGCCTCTTCTCACATCACGACTT
>AWOL01S0053500.1:13824-31263 GCA_000715115.1 Nicotiana otophora
CATACCACCCACACTATGTCTACGGAGCCTCTATTAGATACAAAATAGTACAATGATAGTGCCGACAACAAGGCTCCGGCTATACCTCAAAACATGGTTATAAAATGAACAAAAGAGACATGACCCCGAGTGAAGTGGGGCTCACCAAATCAACTGGGAAAAGTGAAAGATGCAGCGCCCCCCGGCAAAAGGGTCATCAGTACTATCAAATAGTACTAGTATATATGACTAAACACTCTCTCAAAGAAACGAGCAGTAATGCAAGTAACGAAAGCCATAATATCAGTTAAAGCCTCAAACAATTACCAAATATAAAATTAAAGATAAGTTAAGTTTTAAATAAATTTCCAACGTTTTAGTTGCGAAAGCTTTGGTACCGGTATACCACTAGTAACAATTTCGATTATGATTTTCAACACAGTCACCACCATGTGTGCGGCATGGCATCCGATCACGACCCAGTCAGCTAGGACATCTCATGCGAGACATCAACCAAATCATAATTTCAATTATAGTTCTAACACAGTCACCGCCATGTGTGCGGCATGGTGTCCGATCACGACCCGATCGCTAGGCCGTCTCATGTGAGACATCAACCAAATCACAATTTCAATTACCATTCTAACACAGTCACTGCCATGTGTGCGGCATGGCGTCCGATCATGACCCGATCGGCTAGGCCGTCTCATGTGAGATATCACCCTTTTCTATCAATCATCCCGTTTCATATTACTTGCACACCTCTTCATTTCATTGGCACTAATGGTCACAATTGTATTATTTCTCTTGGCACATTGGCCGAGTTTCATATTTCACATTTCGCATTACGTGATTCATATTTCATGCACACCTTTTTACTTTCAACCATCATCATGGACTTTCCAACATCAACGCATTTCTATTCAAGACATTTAAGAACACATTTGAGCAAATAAGAGTTTTAGGCACCTTATGATTTCTTGCAAAAGCTTTCATTAGCTTTCCTTTGAAACACAACTTGAGGTCAAGGCATTTAGATATGCAAGACCTACTTTGAACACATTCTCAAATAGTAGTACAACATAACAAGAGCATTTGAATTACATATTGATCACGGGTGTCTTTTGACACCAGCTTATCCGAGTAATCGATTCACAATAAGCACCTCGGGACTTACATGGATATTGTGGGGTTAAATTTTAAGAGAAAAGTTTAGCGAACATACCTTACTTGAGCTTCCTTGACTCTAAATGTTCCGTAAATCTTAGAAACTTCTATCTATTTTAGAAAAGTAGCAAATTGAACCACAATTAGGAAAATAATCATGGTTCTAGCTCATTTGAGAATTTTATCAAGCACTAGGTGTACATTAAGGTTTCAAGGTCCTTTTATGGAGGATTCCTTCATCCCACAACCCATTCTTTACTATCTTAGCTCAACAATCTCCCTACATCCCTTGATCAATCATGCATGCAAAATAAGCAACTCCTATACCCGTGAATTATCTTAGTACTTGCCCATTTCTAGTTAAATTTCGAAATAAAATATAGGGTGTAGAATCTTACCTCTAGGATGAAGACCTAGTGTGCTTCCCTAGTTAATTCTTCCAAGATTTTGCGTTAGAATTGGGGAATAATTGATTGAGGAACTATCTTCATCTATAGAGCCTTTTCTCTCTCTCCAATATCAAGTTCTCCCTTGAGAAATGGTCCATAGGGTCGGGTTATAAAAACCCAAAAATGAAGCTCTGAAATGGGATTTGCTGTCGCATATGCGACTGCATAATGCTTCTGCGGTCCTCGAAATAGGCCGTGAAATAGCCCTTTGGAACTGGGCTCTTCTTCCCACTCTGTGCCCGTTATGCGGTCCGCAGACCGGTTTTGTGGTCACATAATGCACCGTAGAACCTCCCTCGGCAAAAGTTTCAAGCTGGCTTTGCGATCAATGTGCGGACCGCGAAATCCTTTTGCGGTCGCATAATGGGCTGTCAAATGACAGCCAAAAATGGTCCAAATGATTGCCTCACTCTACGGCCATGTTTCGTCTTGCAGAGTGATTCTGCAGCCGCATAATGGGCCGCAGAAATGCCCAATTCTGCCAAATAATTTCCTCCAACTATCATTAATACATACGCCTACCTCGGCACCATGAAACCTCGGGTTTTTTTAGGAAATATTTTATGGGGCCTTACATCAAGAACCTGGCTAGGCTAAAAAAAACCCAGTCTCGCAAACTGATTTTTAAAGCCTGAACATCCATGGCTAGTGGCCTCTCTGCTGTCGCAAAATATGCCAAATTGCCCATACTCTGAGCCTTTGTACTCAAGGCATGGACCACCACATTGGCCTTCCCAGGATGATACAAAATGGTGATCTCATAGTCTTTCAGCAACTTTAACCATCTTCGCTGCTTTAAATTAAGGTTCTTCCGCTTGAACAGATACTGGAGACTCCGATGGTCGGTATAGACCTCACATGGAACACCGTATAGATATTGCCTCCAAATCGTCAATGTGTGAACAATAGATACCAATTCTAAGTCATGCACAAGGTACTTGCCGAGATGCATAGGCAATCACCCTACCGTCTTGCATCAATACCGAGCCAAGCCCAATACGTGATGTATCACAATACAAAGTGTAATACCCGAAACTTGTAGGCAATACAAGCACTGGGGCCATAGTCAATATAGTCTTGAGCTTCTGATAATTAACCACACACTTGTCGGGCCATCTGAAAGGAGCACCCTTCTAGGTCAATCTAGTCAAAGGTGCAGCAATGGATGAGAAACGATATATGAAATGACGATAATATCCGGCAAAACCAAGGAAACTCCGGATCTCAGTAACTGAAGACGATCTGGGCCAACTCTGAACTGCCTCAATCTTCTTCGGATCTACCTTGATGCCCCTCATTAGACACCATGCGACCCTGAAATGCCACTGAATCAAGCAAAAACTCACACTTGGGGAATTTTGCCTATAAGCTCTTCTCTCTCATTCTTTGGAGCACGATCCTCAAGTTCTGCTCATGGTCCTCCCGACTGCGAGAATACACCAAAGTATCGTCAATGAACTGATGATGACAGAATCAAGACATGGCTGGAACACATTGTTCATTATGTGCATAAATGTCGTTGGGCATTAGTCAGCCCAAATGACATTATTAGAAACTCGTACTGACCATACTGAGTTCTGAACACAGTCACCGGGAATTCTCATTCACGAATCTTCAACTGATGATACTCTGACCTCAAATCAATCTTCAAGAACACTCTAGCACCCTGAAGCTGGCCAAATAAGTCATGAATGACTGGTAGTGGGTAGCTTTTCTTGATTGCAAATTTGTTCAGCTGCCTATAGTCAATACACATCCTCATAGAGACGTCTTTTGTCTTCACAAATAGAACTGGAGCACCCCAAGGCGAGGTACTGGGTCGGATGAAACACTTATCAACCTACTCCTGAATTTGTTCCTTTTACTCCTTTAATTCTGTTGTTTTCATATGATATGGTGGAATAGAAATGGGCTGAGTGCCCGGCACTAAGTCAATACCAAAATCAATATCCCTATCGAGCAATGTGCCTGATAGGTCTACAGGAACATATATGGGAAATATCTTACCACCGAAACTGACTCAACGGTAGGAGTACCAGCACTGACATCCCACACAAAGGCTACATATGCTCCACGAATAACTCACGTGCCAATAATTACAATCTACCAAGCGTAGTCACAAGCTCAATATCTCAATCCCCTTGGTGTGGTCGCGGGCTATAAGTCCAAATCATGTCACACAGAAAAACATATATACAATATTACATGTACATGACCAATGAATATCAAATATCATACTCCTGGACTGATATAAATGATATGGTATGGTGTATGTAGGTGCAAGGTGTGCTATAATATCTCAGATTAGCAATTCCATCACAAAAACAACAATTATCAAGTTAAATAATGAGACTGACCTATATGTAACATCAAATATGGCTCAATTAGGTCACAACGTGGTACAAATATAAGAAACATCACAACATATATCTTCACAATATATTCAAGGAATTTCATAACCTAAGCACTACCCCGAGCATGGATAAACACCCTGATGCATATACATGGGCTAAGCCTAGCACATGTGCACCACCCATAGCACGTAGATATCATAAATTCCAAATACCCATTCGATTAAGAGTCCAACCATACCACATTCATCAAATTCCAACCAAAAATCGTCGCTCAAATCATCAAATCTCACTCTCAAATAACATAGTCCAAAAAACCCCAAATCCCAACTTAAATTCATGAATATTAGGTGTATTAATCAATGGGAAATCAGTATGTATCGTTAAAAGTGATTAAATTTCAATTAGCTCTTCAATTAGGAAAAGCACTCCAGAGATCGCCTTGGACCGAGCTTCGCAAAAACCAAAATGAGAAAAACACTCAAACCCTTGATATTATAGAGTCTGCCAGCAAAATTGTATCTATGATCCGTAACAACGCTAATGCGATATTGTATTTGCGCCAAATTCATGCACATATGAACTCCACTTATATCCAGACCTACCGCTTCTGCGGACATACTCCCGCACCTGTGGAGCCCTTCCGCATCTACGATCCATGCTGCTTCAGCCAAACTCCGCTTCAGTGGACCCCTCCTCGTAGAAGCACATCCGCTTCTGCGAAATTCTATGAACCTCCCATGGAAAAGCCAACCCTGCACCTCTGCAACAAAAGTTGAACTTGTGTCTCTGCATCTGCGGCCAATCCCAACATAGGTGCGAAAGCACTAGAAGTCAAAAGCTTCAGCAATAACACCAAGTCCCAAAATGGCCCGAGCACTATTAAAACACCCCTGAGGCCCCCGGGAACCCGTCCAAACATACAAATCAATCCTAAAACATAACAAGAACCTTCTCGAGGCCTCAAATAAAAAATAACAACATCAAAACCTCAAATCACACCTCAATTTAAGCCTAGTGAACTTTCAACTTTTAACACTCATGCCAAACCATATCAAATCAACTCTAAAGGACCTTAAATTTTACATGCAGGTCCCAAATGACACAACAGACCTATCCCAGCTCTCGGAACCAAGATATGAACCTGATATCATCAAATTCAACTCTCGATCAAACCTATTAACCTTCCAAACATTCCAGTTTCCAACTTTCGCCAAACGCCACCAAATCAACCTACGAACCTCCAAATCAACATCCGGACATAGGACTGAGTCCAAAATTATCATATGAAGCTATTAGAACCATCAAAACCCCATTCTGAAGTTATCTACGCACAGGTCAAACTCTGGTAAACTCCTTCAACTTAAGCTTCCAACTTTGGGACTAAGTGTTCCAATTCACTGCAAAACATCACCAAAGCCAAACCAACAACCAAGCATGTCATGAAACCTGAAAAACACAAATGTAAAGCACCAAAGAGGGGAACCTGCGCTAAAGTACTCAAAACAATAGGCCAGGTCATTATATTCTCCCCCTCTTAAACAAACGTTGATCCTCAAACGAGTATAGCATCATACCCGGAGTCTCAAAAAGGTGAGATATCTGGTATGCCTTTCCTGCTTTGTCTCCTAAGTAGCCTCCTACACTAGCTGACCTCTCTAATACACCTTCACTGACACTATATTCTTTGACCTCAACTTCCGAACCTGCCAATCCAAAATAGACACCAACTCTAAATCGTAAGTCACATCCCTATCGAACTGCATTGTAGTGAAGTCCAAAATATGTGACGAATCACCATAATACTTCCGGAGCATCAAAACCTGAAATATTGAGTTAACCCCTCATAGATTAGGTTTTAAGTCAAGTCTATAGGCCACCTCTCCCACTTTCTCAAGAACCTCCAAAGGACTAATATACCTAGGGCTCAACTTGTCCTTATTCCCAGACCTCATCACACCCTTCATGGGTGAAACTCTAAGCAGAACCTTCTCCCCCACCATATATGCAACATTTAGAGCTTTCATATCATCATAACTCTCCTGCCTGTATTTAGCTATACGAAGCCACTTCTAAATCAACTTCACCTTCAACGAAGCATCATAGATCATGTCAATTCCTTACAGCCTAGCTTCCCACGGCTCAAACCAACCAACCACAGAACAACATCACCTCCTTTATTAGGCCTCATAAGGAGCCATCTGGAACTCGACTGATAGTTGTTATGGTTGATGAACTCTATTATCGGAAGAAATTGATCCCATGAACCTCCAAAGTTAATGACACGAGCACGTAACATGTCCTCCGGGATTTGAATAGTGTGCTCAGACTACCCGTCTGTCGAGGGATGGAATGTTATGCTCAACTCTACCTATGTGCCCAACTCTCGCTGCTCTACTCTACAAAAATTACGATGTGAACTTAGTGCCTTAATCTGAGATAATAAATACGGTCACACTATGAAGGCAAACAATCTCGCGAATATAAATCTAAGATAACTGCTCTGAAGAATATATACCACAACTGGAATGAAGTGTAAATAGTTGGTTAGTATGTCCACAATGACCCATACTACATCAAATTTCCTGAAGGTCATTGGAAGTCTAACTACAAAATCCATGGTGATACGCTTCCACTTCCACTATGGAATGTCAATCCTGTGAAGCAAACCACCCGATTTCTGGTGCTCGTACTTCACATGCTGATAGTTCAACACCATGTAACATAATCAACAATATCATTATCCATCCTCCGCTACCAATAGTGCTACCTCAAATCTGGTACATCTTTGCAGCACCCGGATGAATGGAATACTGTGAACTGTGGGCCTTCACAAGTATCAAATCTCGCATCCCATCCACTTTTGGCACACAGAACCGACACTGCAGCATCTCCAATTGTAACTTCCTTGGCATCATCATGTTGCACCATGTCCTTTAGGAAAATCAATTAGGGATCATCATACTGACACACTCAAACAAGAAAGACAGTTAAAACCACGCAAGAAAGAACCTGGCTGTGCTCCAAAATATCCAACCGATTGTCCAAATCCCGAACATCCAATTCTAACGTTCTCTCCCCTACTGGAATAAGCAAGACTCCTCATGCTCTCAACTTCTTACTTGGAATCATCATGTTGCACCATGTCCTTTAGGAAAATCAATTAGGGATCATCATACTGACACACTCAAACAAGAAAGACAGTTAAACCACGCAAGAAAGAACCTGGCTGTGCTCCAAAATATCCAACCGATTGTCCAAATCCCGAACATCCAATTCTAACGTTCTCTCCCCTACTGGAATAAGCAAGACTCCTCATGCTCTCAACTTCTTACTTGGAATCATCATGTTGCACCATGTCCTTTAGGAAAATCAATTAGGGATCATCATACTGACACACTCAAACAAGAAAGACAGTTAAACCACGCAAGAAAGAACCTGGCTGTGCTCCAAAATATCCAACCGATTGTCCAAATCCCGAACATCCAATTCTAACGTTCTCTCCCCTACTGGAATAAGCAAGACTCCTCATGCTCTCAACTTCTTACTTGGAATCATCATGTTGCACCATGTCCTTTAGGAAAATCAATTAGGGATCATCATACTGACACACTCAAACAAGAAAGACAGTTAAACCACGCAAGAAAGAACCTGGCTGTGCTCCAAAATATCCAACCGATTGTCCAAATCCCGAACATCCAATTCTAACGTTCTCTCCCCTACTGGAATAAGCAAGACTCCTCATGCTCTCAACTTCTTACTCAAAGTATCGACCCCATATTGGCCTTCCCCGGATGTTAAAGCATTGGTGATATCATAGTCTTTAAATAGTTCTGACCACCTCTTTTCCCTTAAGTTCAGATCCTTTTGCCTGAACAAGTGATGTTGACTCCTGCGATATGTGAACACCTTATAAGACATGCCATGGAGATAGTGCCTCAAAATCTTCAATGCGTGAACAATGGCTGCCAACTCCAAATCATGTATAGGGTAGTTCGTCTCATGGGGCTTCAACTAACGTGAAGCATAAGTAATAACTCTACCATCATACATCGATTCACATCCAATGCAAATTCGCAAAGCATTACAATAAACTGTATAAGAACTCGATGTTAAAGGCAAAACTAGAACGGGAGCTATGGTAAAGACAATCTTGAACTACTGAAAGCTCTCCTCACACTCACAGGGTTACCTGAATTGGTCACCCTTCTGGGTCAATCTGAAAGCTCTACTCACACTCAAGGTGCATGAAAGGACTAGAAACCCTCCACAAAAAGACGATAATACTTGACGAAACTAAGGAAACTCCCGATATCAATAGCAGAAGACGGTCTGGGCTAACTTAGAAGTGCCTCCACCTTCTTTGGATGCACCTTAATCCCCTAACTAAACAACACATAGCCCAAAATTTCCACTGAATCAAGCCAATAATCACACTATGAGAATTAAGTCTATAGCACGATCCTTAGATGCTGCTCATGATCCACCTGGGTACGTGAATGCACCAATATGTCATCAATGAGAACTATGACGAAGGAATCACGATAGGGTTGAAATACATTATTCATCAAGTGCATAAAGGTTGTTGGCGCATTGGTCAGCCCAAAAGACATCACGAGAAACTCATATTGACCATAGCGGGTCCTAAAAGCTATCTTAAAATATCTGAAGGACAAATCGCCAACGATGATACCCCGATATCAGATCAATCTTTGAGAACACCCTAGCACCCTCAAGGTGATTAAACAAATCATCGATATGCGGTAGTGGGTACTTGTTCTTAACAATAACTTTGTTCAACTGCCTATAATCAATACACATACTTATAGAGCTATCCTTCTTCTTCATAAATAGAATCAGTGCACCTCAAGGGGACACATTGGGCCTGATGAAACCCTTAGCAATAAACTCCTAAAATTTTCCCTTGAACTCCTTCAACTCAATATGTGCCATGCGGTACAGTGAAATAGACATCGCCCTCTGCTAGCAATTATCTTATCTTAAATAAGGGGAATAATCTCATCCCAATTAAGGAAAATAATTTCATCATATCAATATGGGGATTTACCCCTAAATAACTCCTACACCGGCCCGTGTAGTTTTAGGGTTAGGTTGTTTCAACCTACCCTTCCTCGGTAACTAAGGATACTCCCAAAAACATTTTTGTTTTGCATACAAAGAAAACAGAAATACAAACACATTCACCTCATAATCTTTCACAACATATATATATTCATTAGTACTTTCAACAATTCACAACATCATTATTTCATTGGCTCTCTTGGCCATACATATGATTCTTCATTTATGGAACGGTGACCGTATCTCGTATTCCACGTTTTCATTTCCTTACTTTCAAAGATTATCATCATAAACATCAACATATGGAATATTCCGGAAATCACAACTTTAGGTTCATTAGTAATGAAGGCTTTAAACACAATATATTCCTTTCCAAAGATTAGAGCAAAATGACTAGCAGTTAAAGCACGAGTTAAAATCATAAACGAATGATACACCACTTATTCTTGAAATACTTTTTCCCAAAAGGGAAACACACAATTTCAACTTATGAGTATGTAAGAACTCAAATAATATTGGAGATGTTTATAAAAGAGAGCATGGTAATTTATGACTAAAACCGTGGTTCAAATCATAGGTATTAGTTGAAACAACCATATTTTAACATGACTTGAGTACATAAGCCTTTAGGCAATTCTATTTTCAGAGTAGATTTGGAACAGTTGATTCAAGGCTCATTTCAAAATCTTTCACATATCATTTCATCTCATTGGCACCATTGGCCATAAGTATAACATTCATTATTGGCACGGTGGCCGCACTTTATATTCCCAATTCACTTCTTTCCCTTTCAAGAATCCTTATAGATTATCAACAATGAGAGCATTTGAAATCAAGTCCTTAAGTATAAATATGAGCATTAGGGGTATTAGGCGCATTGAGTATTCTTTCCAAGTTAAGCATAATGGACTTTTATTTGAAACAAAAATTGAAGTTATAATGCTTTAGCACATAAAACAAACTTGAACACATTCCCTAAGGAGATCATGATGAGATAGGAGTAATTGGAACATGTTTTGAGTACAGACATCTTTCGACACATTGATTACTCGGGATAATCGAATTTATTGGGAACACCTCGAAACATAGGAATTTGAAACCTGGGCCATCCATACTTGAAACTTATAGAAACATTATGGAATTCAATTCTAAGAGAGAAGTTTTAGCGAACATACCTTTCTTGAGCTTTCCTTAAGTTACTACAACGTCCCAACACCTCTAGAAGTATAAATCTATAGGAAGAGAGCTAAAATCCGATAATAATTAAAAGGATTTACATGACATAAGTCTCTTGGGAATTTGTTCAAACACCTATTATTCAAAATTGACTACAAATATCTACAATGGTAATCCCCTCCCCACTCAACCAATTTCAACAAGAAACTGCCCAAAATAGTTCAACAACCCCACATACTACCACCTAATGTTACATGCATGGCATATCTCCGATTCCATAACCTAATTAAACCCATAACAATTTCATGAAGGTTTTAGGACAAGGTCATACCCGGGTAGATGATGATCTAGTGAGTGGCTTCCCTTGAATCTTCAAGATTGGGGCAAGGATTGATGATTAGAATGACTTGGTCTTCTCCCTTTCTCTCTAAGATACCATTACTTCTCTCTAAAACCATAGATATTTTCTTCCAAATGAGCCCCAAAGTATACTAATCAAAATACGGTCGGGTAAGAAAATTTTCAAATATAATCCCCGATGTCAATTATATGGTGCAATTTCGTGGTAGCATAACAGATGCGTGGCCAGCAGAATGGCCATAAAATGGTATGTCAATTCCGCGATGCCATTTTGGGGTAGCATAATGGTTATGCGACCACCAAAATGGTTATGCGGCTAGCAGAATGGCCACAAAAGGGTTTTCAAATTCTTGGTTGGGTCTGGTCAACTCCGCCATGCACTTTCACGACAACATAATGCTTATGCGGCCAGTAGAATGGCCACAAAATGGGTTTCAAATTTGAATTGCTTCTGATTCATTCCGTGGTGATGATGTCGTCAGCAGAACAGATCCGATGTAGCATAATGGACCACATTATTGTCATTTTTACAAATTCTTCTACAAACTCCACGATGCATTATTCAATGAAAAAATCCAATTTGTGGCACATTAGCTTACCTTGGCACAATAAAACTTAAATTCTTGGTGAACATTTATGGGGCCTTACACTTTTGTACTTTAGCTTAGGCGGGGTTGATCCCGATTACACCAGCTACTTCTCAGGATAAGGGAAGAGCTCAAATTCCTGCCCCCTCACTACAAAATAGCGGGCTCATGTTGATATGGCTCCAAGTGTTACAACGATCAACCCGTGGTTGCGGTTCAGCCCAAGATCATGCCAGTTGCTTCAAGGGAGGAGCAGAAGAGGTTAGAGATGCTCTAGAAGTATCATTCTCCTCATTGCAGCAATGGGCCTTCTCAGGATGCATAGGGTTTCTTAGACTAGTGTCATTGTATTCTATACACTATGGAACAGTGGAGTTGCTCAGGGTCGACCTTACTACTTTCCAGCTGACGGGGCCATCATATTGATGATGGAAAATTTATGAGGAGAGTAGGCCATTTGGTGACGCACCACTTACTTGGGCTCATTTCATTTATCGCGTTTTGAGGGACTTTATTCTACAAACCCTCAGTTATGCATTGTGCACCGAGTTCGAGCAGTTTCACCAGGGGACTATGACCGTGACCGAGTATGCTATGAGGTTTAGCGAGTTATCTCGTCATGCACATGATTTGGTTTCCTCTTCATCTTTGGCATCCTTTCACATCATCGATGACCCTTACTCGCCTTGCCGTAATCCTTATATACCAAGGATAACAAAATTCCTTACTCACATGGGTGACACCTAGTATAACTAGCACACATAGTCCCTTAAGCTTAACTTTTCTCACAATGCTTGCTTTAGGGAGGCATCTTCCTGAATGATCATTCTCTGAATTTCTCATGAATCTTCTTCTGTTGTCATTCTATTATCGCCGGAACGCAATCTGAAATCCTCATGATGCCGACCATTATCAATTCACTCAGTCCCTAATTCATGTTTAGTTTATCTTGTTCACCAGCTCATATTGATTTCTATTATTCTGGGGTCTAACTTTTCCTTCTGGTAGTCGCGTTAGAGTCACACACTTATTTCTCGAAATGAGGATATGACTTTATGGCCTATACTCTTTTGTTGTCTCAAGGCATGTCACCTCTCGTCTTTTGCTTTACTTGACTATAGACTCTGTAATACTATCATATTTCTATCTACCGTTGTCATCCATGTATCATATCTTACTCATAATGCTTCATTAACTCTCTTTTTTATTTCCCTACTAACATTTATGTCTATCACTTTATTCTGAAAACTCCAACGAGGATTCCTTTGCTTTTAGATCCCCTTACTTCATCCCCTGGCTCTTCGAGTTGCCTAAAATTTCCATTCTACTAGGGATGGGAGCCACACTAAGGTAATATTTATCCCTTCAAGGCTTCCAGTGCCTATCTTTGTAGTACTTATATCTAGCTTTACTATTTTAGAGTGCACCATCTGGGTGTCTCAGAAGGAAATCTATTACCATATTTGCAATATCGTTCGGAAATGTCAACTAACACAAACAATCCATTCACCATTTTAGGTTACTCTAACCCTAGCCGGATCCTGATATCCTGTCATTCTCTTAAACTACAACTGTCAGCCCCAATAGGGCATAGCTAAAATGGGTTTGACCAATTGTATATATCTCTGTTACTGTTGAAAGTAACTCATAATGCTTATATTTCTCTTGTTGAATTGGAAATACCGTTAACCTTCATTAACTCGGTACCTCGTACCCTTTTTCATCTTGCTTCCTTTACTTGCTGAAACTTGTGTCTACCTTCCGATTCTCTTATTCCTCTTTACCGTAAGAGTGGATAGACATTCTTGTCTTAGGGGATCCTTATCAAGAATCTTACACATCTTAGTACACACATGATCTGTTGAATACCTCGTATTTATCCATCATAAGCATGATGCAAAAATTGAGTTCTTCTGACTCAACTCTTCCACGGCTACATCTCTTATCAACCGTCTTTCTGGATGGAGGCATCATCGTATTATCAATAAGATAGAGTTTAGGAAATTGAGTTCTTACAACTGAGCTATACCACATCATCTAGAGTAAGAAGAAAGACTGACAGTCCTTAATGCCATGTAGCCTCCTTCTTATAAGTGTGGTGCACAACACACACATAAGCAAGGCTCTACTAGACACGACTTGTAGACTCCCTAGGACAGAACTGTTCTGATACAACTTTTGTCACGACCCAAACCGATGGGCCGCGATGGTCACCCGGTACCTTACTCAACCGAGTACCAACATAACGTATCTTTTCGTATCATACTATCATATATAATTGAGCCGGAGTGGCTGCCGTGAGATAAGTAGAATACGACATGTAATACCAACTTATACATAAGCCATACGGTCCTATAAGACCAAAATAACAAATAATTAACCAATTATCCACATAATTAAGAATTATCTCAAATTACTTAAAATACTACTCACTTTTAACACGCTTTATACACTTTACTATCACGATCATGTGGTACCTTGTATGATACTACTCCATAAGCACCGGGTATTATAGCTCGGACCGTAATTTATCCCAAATTGTCAAACTTCTACGAAACTAATTTTCTTCAATTCGCTTACCCTCTCACCTTCACGAATTTACTCATCACTTTTTTGAAAAAGCGTAATACTTAAAATCCCAAAATAATCTCATTTCCGAACTTAGGACGAAATTTTAACGTACGAAAATGTGGGTTGTAACATCTCATTTCGAGCTTCCATCAATTTATAGATGGCGTACATTCACGTACGAAAACATGGGGTGTAACATGGGGGTTGGGACTTCGCTTTTGCGATGAAAAGACCACATTTGCAAAATCTAGGCATCGCATTTGCGACACTGGAGGACTGGGTGTTGCTTCACTTTTGCGAAGCCTTGTCTGCATTTGCAAGTTGGAGGGTCTTCACAAATGCAAAGGACATGTCACATTTGCAGCAACATTGTGGCTTGGACACTGATTGCTTTTGTGATATCTGCATTTGTGCAAAAGATTGAAATTTCTAGAC
The DNA here is from genome assembly GCA_000715115.1 of Nicotiana otophora. NCBI lineage: Eukaryota > Viridiplantae > Streptophyta > Magnoliopsida > Solanales > Solanaceae > Nicotiana > Nicotiana otophora. Next base: position 27,982 of record AWOL01S0053500.1, read on the forward strand.
TTAGCTCATTTTACACCATGTTTTCAACCCTAAACTCTATATGTGGGTAGTTTCTACAGCTTGTTTTCATGTGTTAGAATAATATTTGACTATATTTGATTGGTCTCGAGGCTTGGTCCAAAGCGAAACTATGTTAGATTGTTGACTTGTTTTCCAGAAAGAGGCAAGTGTCATGGTTAACCTTGACTTGAGAGAATTAAGACATGATTGGTCTATTTGATACTTGATTTATGTGCGGGAACAAGGTATATGCAAGGTGACGAGTGTATATGCGTTTTTATGGGTTTAAGCATGCCAGGTGGACCAATTAATTGCATGTTTTCAATTATATGATCCCTTCTTTTATTCCAAGTTATTACTTGTTTCATCCTTTAATTGTTGCATGTCTTTACTTGTCAAATGTGCCTTTTACTTGCTACACGCCTCTATTTGCTCTATGTTCCAAGTATCCATGCCTTTATTTATTGTCTGCTCTTACTCGTTCTATGATCTACATGTTATTAGATAGATGCTATTATTTTTCTCTATCGGGTTGCACGCCCTAATGGTGTTATATATATGTGGATTGGGTTGCACGCTGCAATGGTATTATTCATATATATGGATCGGGTTACATGTTGCAACGGTACTATATATATATAGATCGATTTGCATGCTGCAATGCTATTATATAGATATATGGATCGGGTTGCACGCTGCAATGGTATTAGTATTATATAAGTCAATGGGGAAGTTGTATTGTGGTTATTTTCTGTTGTTGGTTTCACGTATTGTGCTGTGAAACTGTGTAGTGATGATATTATGGGGCCCTCCGTTATGTATTTCTCATTTTGGTTATCATATTAATTAGTTTTTCCTATTTCATTGTTGTTTTAAGACTCATTTCCATACAGATTCATAGTCATAGTCTTGTCATAGCCTAGTAACTACTTCGTCGAGGTTAGGGTCTGCACTTACACAGTACATGGGATTGGTTGTACTTGTACTACATTTCTGCACTTCTTGTGCAGATCCCGGATGTTAGGTTCCATCACGACCCCATGGTTGGGATCCTGGATCATTAAAAGTTGGTATCGGAGCACTAGGTTGCCTAAGTCTCACGAGCCATGAGCAAGCTTAGAAGAGACTTGAGGATCGGTCTGGAGACATATGTACTTATCTTCTAGATGTTATAAGGCTTTAGACAATTGCATCTTTTTTTTCTCTATTACCGACCATGTTCTATCGCTGAGTTTGAATCATTATTCACTTATTCTCTCATAGATGGTGAGGACACGTACGACATCCACAACTGCTTAGGAGCCGGAGCCCCAGGTTGCAACCACTACTAGGGGTAGAGGCCGGGGCTGAGGTAGAACCTGAGGAAGAGGTAGAGCTCAGCCTAGAGCACGCGCCACGACAATTGTTGTTGAGCTCAGATAGAGTAGGGTATTTAGAATCTTGTTCCGACCAAACGAGTAGGACCACCTTCGGTCCTAGAGGAGTTAATCGCTACCCCAGTGCTTCAGTACCCCTTAGTCCGCATGGTTGGTTTTACGAAGAGTATGGCACATAGAGGTTTGTTTTTTGTGGTAAAACTATTGCTCAGGCCGGGAGGAAGCCAAACTCCCGCTACACACACTCTAGAGTAGATGGCTCACGCGTATTAGACCCCAACAATACTACCAGTTTGGACAGTTCTTCTTGTTGTTACTACACAACCCAGGGAGAGACCCGCAATGTCAGCTGGGGGTTGAAGAGGTTAGACAAGTTTAACAAGTTATGTTCCCTCACTCGGACTCCCAGGATGTCCTGGACCATTGTCTTGAGATATTGCGCAACATGGGTATAGTGGAGTCCAATAGAGTTGATTTCATAGTGATTCAGATACATGGTTTTGCCAAGAGGTGGTGGCTCAAGTGTATGTTCAGGCAGGCCAGCAGGTTCACCCCCTCTCACTTGGGCTTAGCTCTCATATTTTGTTTTTGGAGAACTTCATCCCTTTCACTCAGAGAGAGGAGTTCTGCAGTCAGTTTGAGCACCTTCGGCAAGGTAGCATGACCGTTACACAATATTGGACAAAAAATGTTGGTTTATCATGTCATGTAGCTATTCTGATCACTACTGAGAGGTAGAAGGTGTGGAGGTTCATATATGGCCTTACATATGGCATTAGGCTATAGATGGCCAGAGAGACAAAGTATGATATTTATTTTACCCGGGTAGTAGAGATTGCTAGGAGGATCGAGCGCATCAGGGGCCGGGATATGGAGACGACCTCTGATAAGAGGCCCCATCATTTTGGAGGATACAGTGGTGCCTCACCCAGAGGTAGGATTTTTTGTGTGGAGGCCATCCTATCAGGCGAGTTCAGTCATCTCTAGAGGTCACACATAGTACTTTAGGCAGTCATGGTGCTTATGGACCTCGTTCTCATAAGCTTGCATTTAGTGCACATTTACCTCAGTGCACAACCAATTCAAAGCTATCATGGTGGTTATTCAATTAATTAGGGTTAGTCTCTGATTCTACATCCACGGCAATCAAGAGAGTGCTTTGAGTGTGGAGATGAGGGTCATATCAAGAGGTATTGTCCGAAACTTCATAGAAGTATACAACAACAAGGTACTCGTGCCATTATTCCGGCACCGGTTTCTCCACCACCCGCACAACTAGCTAAAGGCAGCGGTAAGGTAGCCAGAGGTAGAGGTCAGACAGTTAGAGATGGAGGCCAGTTAGTGGGAGCTCTTCCAAGAGTAAGAGGTCAGGTTGGTGGGGTTCAACCGCGTTGTTATGCATTTTCAGCTAGACTTGAGGCGGACTCATCAGGATATAGTTATTACGGGTATAATCTCAGTCTATCATAGAGATGCTTTCTTGTTGTTTGATCTGAGTTCTACATATTCTTATGTGTCTTCATATTTTGCTTCGCATTTGAGTATGCATCNACATCCACGGCAATCAAGAGAGTGCTTTGAGTGTGGAGATGAGGGTCATATCAAGAGGTATTGTCCGAAACTTCATAGAAGTATACAACAACAAGGTACTCGTGCCATTATTCCGGCACCGGTTTCTCCACCACCCGCACAACTAGCTAAAGGCAGCGGTAAGGTAGCCAGAGGTAGAGGTCAGACAGTTAGAGATGGAGGCCAGTTAGTGGGAGCTCTTCCAAGAGTAAGAGGTCAGGTTGGTGGGGTTCAACCGCGTTGTTATGCATTTTCAGCTAGACTTGAGGCGGACTCATCAGGATATAGTTATTACGGGTATAATCTCAGTCTATCATAGAGATGCTTTCTTGTTGTT
>AWOL01S0053502.1:11896-27657 GCA_000715115.1 Nicotiana otophora
TATATATATTATTACTATTATATGGATCGGGGCTGCCCGCCTGTAGCAGGCCTTATTGGCTATTATGGCACGTGAGTTGTCCGTGTGAATTCTAATATGATATTATAGCACGTGAGTTGTACGTGCAGCACGTGAGTTATCCATGCAGATTATAGCGCTTGGGCTGTAGGAGCCCCTCCGGAGTCTGTACTCACCCCAGTGAGCGCAAGTACCGACTGAGTGCGAGAATCGAGTTTTGTGATTCCAATAGCTCTGTATGGGGATTTTGAATTTAGTAGCGTGTTGGGAAAATTATATTTTTACATGGTTTATCTAGAAAGAAAATGAAACATCTCATTTATTAATGAAAGGATTTTTGGGAAAAATTATTATTTTTAAACTTATTCATATTTACGGCAACTTCGGTAAATGATTTGGGTTTTCACTGGTATACTTTAAAGGAAGAACTATTATTTTTGAAATCATGATTTAGCTGAGCATTTTACCTCTGAGTTACTTCTGGTATTATATGCTTTATGTTGTTATGGAATGTTGTGGACTATTGGTTTTAGACCCGGCCTTGGTGGAAGCTCGTCACTACTTTCAACCTAAGACTAGGTTTGTTACTTACTCAGTACATGGGGTCGGTTGTACTGATACTACACTTCTGCACATTGCGTGCAGATGTTGGCTGATGTTGTTGCCGTGCTAGATGGTTACTGGATTTGAAAACGTACCGGCATTTTTGTTGTAGCTGCCTCTTGTTCATGGTAGCCTTAGAGTTATAAAAGCTCTGTTTATGTAGTATTCAAATAGACTATGTATTTATTTCATTTCCGCTTTGTAAACTCTATTCTTAGAAGCTCATGATTTGTACTACTAGTTCTTGGGGATTGTATAAGATTAAGACCTTTAATTACTTAAATTTCTTTAATAATTATTATTGGAATTAGATAGTTGGTAATTGGCTTACCTAACGGGTTGGGTTAGGTGCCATCATGACTAGTTGCATTTTGGGCCATGACAATCAGGTCATAGGTGTAGCAATAGATGAGAAACCGTCTATGAAATGACGGTAATACCATGTCAAACCAAGAAAACTCTACCTCTCAGTGGTTGAAGATGGTCTGGGCAAACTCTACACTGCTTCAATCTTCTTCAAATCTACCTTGCTCCCCTCACTCGACACCACATGACCCAAATATGCCACCAAGTCAAGCAAGAATTGTCACTTTGAAAATTTTGCATACAACTTCTTTTCTCTAAAGGTTTGAAGCACAATCCTCAAATGCTTCTCATGAACCTCTCGACTCCGGGAGTACACCAGGATGTTGTCAATAAACACAATAATGAATAAGTCAAGATAGGGCTAAAATACATTTTTCATCAAGTGCGTGAATGTTGTTGGTGCGTTGGTCAGCCAAAATGACATCACAAGGAACTCGTAATGACCATACTGAGTCTTGAAAGCAGTCTTTGAAATATCTAGATTCTGAATCTTCAACTGATGATAGCCTGACCGCAAATCAATCTTTGAGAACACTTTGGCACCCTGCAGATGATCAAATAGGTTATCAATGTGTGGCAATAGATACATGTTCTTTACTTTAATCATGTTCAATTGCCGATTATAAATACACATGCGCATACAACCATCCTTATTCTTCACAAACAAGACCCGAGCACCCTAAGGTGACATACTAGGCCAAATGAAACCCTTATCAAGGAACTCTTGCAACTGCTCTTTTAACTCATTCACCTTTGCTGAGGCCATACGATATGGTGGAATAGAAATGGACGTAGTGCCCGACAACAAGTCCATGCTAAAATCGATATCCCTATCGGGCGGCATGCCCCGAAGATCTGATGGAAATACATCTGGATAGTCTCTCATTACCGGAACCGACTCAACGGTAGGAGTATCAGAACTAACATCTCGCACAAGTGCTAGATATGCATCACACCCCTTCCCAACAATCCGATGTGCCTTAAGGAAAGACACAGCCCTATTAGGCACATAATCCAAAGTACCCTTACACTCCAACCATAGTAAACATGGCATAGCCAATGTCACAGTCTTGGCGTGACAATCAAAAATAGCAAGATAGGGCGACAACCAATAAATGCCCAAAATAATATCAAATTCTACCGTACTGAGCAACAATATATCAACTCTGGTCTCAAACCCGCCAATAACAACTAAAAATGACCGATACACATAGTCAACAACAATGGAATATCCCATAGGCGTGGACACATAGATAGGAGAATTCAAAGAATCACTGGATATACACAAATACAGAGCAAAGTAAGATGATAGATATGAATAAGTAGAGCCTGGATAAAATAAGACTGATGTATCTCTATGACAAACGGAACAATACCTCTGATAACTGAGTCTAATGCAACCTCCTCCATCCTCCTCGGGAGAGCAACTAGTGCGGTAACCATGGGGACTCTGTGGAATAAGTGGATCTTGAGTAGTATGTGTAGGTGCACCCATCTTAAGTCAGGGGAAGTCCCTTACCAAATGATGAGTATTACCATACTCAAAATAAGCTATTGGAGGACATGGCTACTGAATGCACCCCGTGCTGGAGGTGCACTACACAGTGGCGGTGCATAATGGGCAACCTGAGACCTGGGAGTAGCCGGAATACCACTGGAAGATGAAAGTTCTGAAGGAACTGGATGACTCACATAGCCTCTACCATGACGAGCTGTAACTGGGGCACGGGCACAACTATATCCACCAGAATCGCGAGGCTTCTTGGCCTCTCTGTCCTCTCTCTCACGACCCCGCAAATTCTCCAATCCCTGTGTGGTCTCTATCACCTGCTGGTATGGAGTATCCGTCTCCAACTCTCGAGCCATGCTAAATCTAATACCATAGTTGAGCCCCTTGATAAATCGACGGACTCAATCTATAATTGTGGAAAACAAGGCAGGTGCATACCTGGACAACTCAGTGAACCTCAGAGTATACTGTGATACGATCATAGCACCATGGCGCAACTACTCAAACTCCGCGTGACATGCATCCCAAAGGTTGTGGGGAACAAACTCTCTCGGGAACATCTCTGAAAACGGAGTCCATGGTATGGAGAATTTGGTGGTACTTCTCCAGAAAGCCCTTTTTGTCCTCATATGTTGTTACCCAAACATCGGGCTGAACTGGGATAACCGGCCGCACTGCTATAACCTCTGGTACCTACTCTACATGGAATCCCTACTTTGGGGTATGGGCCGCGGGAGCCTGTGCTCCTCCCCTATCCTGAGATGTTATCGGTGTAAGTTGAATCAACCCCGCCTGAGCTAGCGTACCACATATGCTCAACTACTGGGCGAGAGTCTCTTGAAGTGTATGGGTATCAACAGGCACCGTAAATGCCTACCTCCCAACTGGATCTACTAGTGGATCCTCTGTTGCAGTTCGGGCAGGTGCTCTAGCTGCACTACATGCCCCTCCTGGACCTTTCCCCGACCCCGGCCACGGCCCCAGCCTCTCACGACTCTAGCCGGAGGCGGGTATATGATAATCGGATCCAGCAGTGCGTGTCCTCATCACAACTGGTATGTTGTTTCTGATAGCTAGAATGTAGTGAAAGCAACCCCGCTCATTTCCACTATACACATGGTACTGAGAATTCGGTGGCACTTCACCAGATTACCCTGTGTGTCCTCTGTAACTAGGCTAGTTAAAGTAGGAGGATGGTACTTCTTATACCACTCGAGTCTCAGCTCCTCCTCCTCATATGTTGTTGCCCTAACCTCGGGCTGAACTGGGACAATTGGCTGCACTGATATAACCTCTGGTACCTGCTCTACATGGAATCCTTGCTTTGGGGTATGGACCGTGGGAGCCTGTGCTCCTCCCCCAGCCTGAGATGTTACCGGTGCAAGTGGAATCAACCCCGCTTGAGTTAGAGTACCAAATATGCTCAACAATTGGGCGAGAGTCTCTTGAAGTGTAGGGGTATCAACAGGCGCCGCAAGTGCCTACCTCCCAACTGGATCTACTAGCGGATCCTCTATTGCAGCTCGGGCAGGTACTCTGGCTGCACTACATGCCCCTCCTCGGCCTTTCCCCGGCCATGGCCCTAGCCCCGGCCTCTCGCGACTGTAGCAGGGTGCGGGTATCTGATCATCGGATCCAGCGGTGCATGTCCGAATCATCTGTGAGAGAATAGAAAGACACAGATATAGAAATCTAAAGTCAACAAATTCGCACGATAAAGGATCAAAGAAGTGAAATTTCCTAATAGTTCCATAGCCTCTCGAAGATAAGTACAAAAGTCTCTGTACGGCTCCGTGAGACTCTACTAAACCTGCTTGTGACTCGTAATACCTATGAACCTAGGGCTCTGATACCAACTTGTCACTAACCCAGTTTCCCTCCGTAGGATGTCGTGATTTCACCTAGTCTCTAAGAGTAGGTAAGCCTAAATTCATGAAGCATTTAACTGAGAAAATAATAAAATATTCAAATAACTCAACAACTAGCATAAAAGTACTCCGCAACTCAACAGAACAATACTCCAAAAATCCGTTGATACCAAGTCACAAGATCTACAAGAGTATATTGAACATCCCTATACAACAATATCTATAAAAAGGGAAAATGCTATAGTACTAGATAGAGGGTGACTCCAAGGCACGCGAATGTCGACGGGTATACCTTGAAGTCTTCAAATCTGAACTCTACTCACTAGTGCCTAGGTTTGTAAGAGGTACCTAGATCTGCACAAATAGATGTGTAGAAGCGTAGCATGAGTACACCAAAACGAAACCCAGTAAGTGCCAAGCCTAACCTCGGTAGAGTCGTGACGAGATCGGTCCAAGACCCTACTGAAATAAGTAAAACAGCTGAACAGGTATATAACAATGTGACAATGATATACAATGGAAATGAAACAATGAAGAACATATACCAAGAATAGCTACACTAAACTAAGACAATTAAGGAAAAAATGAAAGAAAACAAGGAATAATACGCCAAGGACACAAAGTAACCAAAACACAATTGATGTAATAGAAAGGTATAAACAAGAATCACTACCGAGGTACCGCCTCATAGTCTCATATCACAAAAAAATCATAATCTTTCCTAAACTCACCGCGGCAGTATTGCATTTAGTTTTGAAAGCCTTTTTTCCCGAAATAGCTTCCCACGTTTTAGCCCACCTTATCACACCACGTGGCTTTAAGTAGTTCCCCTGCTAGCAACACGCGCATCAAACATACCTTATCTCACCGCATGTGTTTCGGCCCTAATACTAATACCACCACATGTGTATCAATATCACAACATATCACAAATTGCACCTCAATTGCCGAATATCACAAATTGCCAAAGAAGCCAACAATAATAGTGTTTCCACAATAAATAGCCCATGGCTAAACCACTATATGCACAGGAGTCTCAACAATGGCGACCGAAAGTGAATAACTCCACGAGAATGGTATTTCAACAACTTACAACGTTACCTTTATAACTCAATACCAAATTCAACAATAAGATATTCCAAGAAATAGCAACTTCAAGTAAGGGACTCATCGGTTTAATAATGAACAAGGAATAGAGAGGACAATAACTTCAACTAAACATGTGAAGACAATTAGCAAGTGTTAAGACATGTATTAACGATGACAAGTAAAGCATGTGAAGATAAACAAAAGATGATGAATATAACATATTATGGAAACTAAATTAAAGGCATGAAAGGAAACTACATAGCTAAAACCGGTCAATTACCACATTTAGTCCGTGTACACACTCGTCACCTTGCATACACGGCTTCAACATATCACAATTAATACAAAACAACACCATTCCTATGGGGTAATTCCCCCACAAAAAGTTAGGTAAGATACTTACCTCACAACATGCTAACTAAACCCACTAGTAAGCCTTTCCCATCATTATCAAACTCTGAATGGCTCGAATCTACCCAAAATACTAATTAGAAAATCCGAACACCCATTCGATAACAAGTCCAACCATACAATAATTACTCAAATTTGACTTCAAATCGCCTTTCAAATCCTCAAATTTTAGTTTAAGAAGTTCCACAAGTTTTCCCAAAGTTTTCCAAGTCAAATCACTAATTAGATGACAAACATAACAATGGATTCATGTAATATAGCAAAATCCGGGTTAGAATCACTTACCCCTGATGTTTTCCTAAAAAATACCTCAAAACATCGCCATAAACTAATCTCTCTAAGTCTAATAGATGAACACCCCATTTTCTGCCCAGTGATTTTCGCTTTTACGGGCACAGTGTCGCACCTGCGGAAAAATCCCTGGCAGATGCGATTCCAACTAATGCCATGAAATTCCGCTTCTTTGGACAAAATGCCCGCACCTGCGAGTCGAATTCTGCAGAACCTCGACCGCACCTGTGGTCATTCAAAAGCTCCTTACAGTTCTGCTTCTGCAAAATAACACTCGCACCTGCAAGTGCGCATCTACGCCCAGGTATCCGCACCAGTGAACCCAGGCCTAGGCTGACCTTCTCCATTTTTCTGATGCACCCTCACACACATGTGTGTCCGCACCAGCGGCCAAAGCATCCGCCGGTGCAATGACACCAGAAGAACAGACCTCGTCAATTCAACCAAGTCTAAAGTTATTCCGAATTCATTCTAAATCATACCCGGGGCCCTCGAGACCCCTTCTTAATATATAAAAATGTTCTAAAACACATAACAGACCTACCTATCATGCCCCAACATCGGGAAGCGTGACCGACTGAACCCGGCCGAGCAAGCCTGTTAGATTTCCTTCTACCTAAACTCATCCATAACTGGAGATAATACATATTTTTCATTAATTAGCCAATAAGGTGATCGTGTCTACAATACCAATTCATTATCAATAGTTTCATCATTGTAAAGTCTCAAATTTCACATACATTTTTCATAGTTTGAAATAAGACCACAACATAACATTTTTTGACCTTCCCAGCACCAATATACAACCCACACTATGTTTATGGAGCCTCTATAGATAAAGAAGACTACTATGATAAAGCCCGAAATAAGGCCCCAGCTATACCTCAAACACATTACATAAGGAACAAAATATACATAACCCCTAAATGAAGTAGGACTCACCAAGTCAGCTGGGAAGAGGTTGTACCGCTGTCATTGATAAATGTCTCCTGCTGTGGAACCACCTGCATCCATTAAAAATGCAGCGCCCCCGGCAAAAGGGACGTTAGTACCATCGAATTGCACTAGTATGTATAACTAAGCACCTTCTCAATAGAATGAATAATATGACGAGGAGGAACAATCATAACTAAAAACAATCATAACTAAGCACCTTCTCAATAGTACTCTATTTCGAGGTTTTGGTTCATTTTAACATATTTTGGGTTGTAGAGCTTAGTTTTGTGCGATTGTGGAGAGGATTTTCACGGTTTGGATCAGGGGAAGTGTTTTTGACTAAGAGTTGACCATTATTCATGATTCCATCATTGTTTTTATTATTTAAAAAGTGATTTGTGTTGGATAAATTTGGGGTTTATTTAAAAGCTTTCGAAAATTATAAACTGAGGATTTGATGGTTGATTTGAGGTCAGAAATGGATAATAGTTTATGGTTGGACTCGTATCGGAATGGGTGTTCAATATTTGTATGTTTGGTCAGGTTCCGATGTGCGGGCCCGGGTTGACGTTTTGATTTTCATTAAAGATTAAATCTTTTATTATCATGTCACGTGCGAACCCGGGGAGCGGGACCGGTGCTCAACCAAGATAACCCGGTCGAGCAAGCCCGTACAATACCTTCTACCCAAACTTACTCATGAATGATAGTAAAATCCAATTCATTAATTAATCAGTGGGGGGGATCAAGTAATCAAGAACACCAATTCATTATCAGAAGTTACATCATTTATAAGCTTCCAAAATACATACTTTTTCATAGTGTAATATGGAACGTGTGATCCAATTACAACATTACTATTTTAACTTTCCCAATCCCAACATGCCACTCACGCTATGTCTACGGAGCCTCTATTAGATACAAAAGAGTACAATGATAGTGCCGGCAATAAGGCTCCAGCTGTACCTCAAAACATGGTGATAAAATGAACAACAGATACATAACCCTGAGTGAAGTGGGGCTCACCAAATCAGCTCAGAAAAGAGTGTAGTGCTATTGCAGATCAGTGCCGCCTGTTGTGGAACCACCTGCATCCATTAAAGATGCAGCGTCCCTAACAAAAGGGACATTAGTACTGTCGAATAGCACTAGTATATATGACTAAACACTCTCTCAAAGAAACGAGCAGTAATGCAAGTAAGGACAGTCATAATATCAGTTAAAGCCTCAAAACATTACCAAATATCAAATTAGAGATACTATAAGATTTTAAATAAATTTCCAAATTTTAAGTTGGGAAATCTTTCGTACCGGTATACCACTATTCATAATTTCGATCACCATGTGTGCGGCATGGCGTTCGATCACTACCCGATCGCTAGGTCATCTCATGTGAGATATCACCATTTTCTATCAATCATCCTGTTTCATATTTCTTGTACATCTCTTCATTTAATATGCACTAATGGTCACAATTGTATTATTTCTCTTTGCACATTGGCCGAGTTTCATATTTCACATTTCACATTTCATATTATGTGATTCGTATTTCATGTTTCGTATTTTATGCACACCTTTGTACTTTCAAACATCATTATTGGCTTTCCAATAATAAGGCATTTCTATTCAAGACATTTAAGCATACATTTGAGCAAATAGGAGTCTTAGGCACATCATGATTTCTTACACAATATTTCATTAGCTTTCATTTGAAACACAACTTGAAGTCAAGGCATTTAGATATGCAACCCATACTTTGAACACATTCTCAAATAGTAGTACAACATAACAAAAGCATTTGAATTACATATTGATCATGGATGTCTGTTGACATGAGGTTATTCCAGTAATTGATTCACAATGAGCAACTCGGGACTTACATGGATATTGTGGGGTCAATTTTTAAGCGAAGCGTTTAGCCAACATACCTCACTTGAGCTTCCTTGACTCTAAATTACTACAACATTCCGGAAATTCTATTCTATTAGAGTAGTTTAGCCAACATACCTCACTTTGAGCTTTCCGTAAATTACTACAACGTTCCGGAAATTCTGGCAATCCTAGTCTATTTTGAGACATAACAAAATTGAAAACAAATTAGGAAGATATTAATGGTTTCCTTCACTACTCAACCCAATCGTTACTTAGTTTAGATCAACAATCTTCCCACAAACCTCATTGCTATGAAATTAATTCCTATAATTTGTGTTGACTGTATCAAAATAATTGTGACTATATTTGAGGCGTTCAGAGGCCGATTCGCGAGGCAAGGTCACATTGCAAGAAAGAATTACATGGTTTGAGGTAAGTAACACTTCTAAACTTGATTCTGTGGGTATAAATTCCTAAAATTACGTGTTATGTGACTGGTTTTGAGGTGACGCACATGCTAGGTGACAGGCGTGTGGGCATGCACCGTAGAATTCGTGACTTAATTGATTATGTGAAAGTTTATAATCAAATAATCATGTCATTATCCACATATCTTTCACATGTTAAAGGAATTTAGCTGAGACTCATATTAAAGCTCATGTTTAGACTACGTGCTGATATTTTTGGGACCCGCAGAGGTCGTGCTATTGTTGAATTAATTGTTTACAAATTTAATTTATACTCAGTCACATCTATTATTTGCCTATCATATTTCAGTCTCTGTTGCCATTCATTGATACATCATATCATTTTGTCGGGATGATTTTCATGATATTGTGAGCCCGAGAGACTGAAAAGGTTAATGACTGAGTGAGGCCAAGGGCCTGATTGTGAGTTATATTTATGGGATCAGGCTGCATGCCGCAACATGCTCTATTGATTTATGTCATGTCCTGTCTTATTATATAGCTTTAGCTGAAGGAGCCCCTCCGTATTCTGCACCCCACACAGTGAGCGCATTGGATATTATATTTTGTATGGAGTTGCGTGAGCATGGAGTTGCCATATATATTCATATTTGGGATGGTGTTCCCGGGGCATGAAGTTGCCTTATTTATTTATATTTGGGATGGACTTCCCAGGGCATAGAGTTGCCTTATTTATTTACATTTGGGGNGTGGAGTTCCCAAGGCTTGGAGTCACCTTCTTTCATTTATACCTAGGCTAGATTGGCCATATATAGTACTGAGAGACTAACTGTCAGTTGCTATTTATATTGAGGGATGGAACTTCCCTGGGCTGGACTTGCATGTACAGTACTGAGTGATTCAGTACTCTGAGAGTGTGAGTACGTGATGCTTCCATGGTAGTATACCATATACAGCATGTACATTGGCATGTAGATATAGAGATGTCATATTCCTCGTATCAAACAGAGTTGATTTATTTTACTTGTATTAAGTTATCTGTTGAACTTGAAAACATGCCTACATTTTTGTATTGTTATTTCATATTGGACTATACTCGTTGAGCTCCTCGCTACTTTCAGCTCAAAGGTTAGTCTTGTTACTTATGAAGTACATGAGGTCAGTTGTACTTATACTACACTCTGTACTTCATGTGCAGATCCAGGTACTTACGGATATGGCGGCTGCTAGGTTTCGGAGAAAAAATGTTGGAGATTATCGAGGTAGTTGCTTGGCGTCCGCAGACCTTGACTCTCTTTTCTTTCAGTTATTTGTACTGTTCTATATTTCCAGACAGTGTTTTATCAGTCAGACAAAGTCATCATTTAGATGCTCATGTACTCAGTGACACGGGTTTTGGGAGTGTATTTCTATCAGTATTTTTGGGATTTTCTTTTAAATCTAATATTATGTTTTGTATCGTAAAAGAATTTGTGATTTATTATGGTTGTCAGCTTGCCTGGTATGAGATAGGGGCCATCACGGCAGGTGATATTTTTGGTTGTGAATGTGTCATATGTTTATTGGGTGAGTATTTATGACATTTATATGTTTCCTGCGTCATTATTAGGGTTGGGAAGGTTTAGAACAAGGTTCTAGGTGATATAAAGATAGTTACGAGTATTGGGTTGGATTATAGGTAGCTATTGTGGCCGGTGGTGTTGATATGGGCTGATGGGTGATGTGTTTCATCATGTGGTTATACCTTGTTGATTTATGCATGAGTTTTTATGGCGGGTTGCGGTTGATACAATGTGTTTATGTGAAGATCAGATTTTTTTGTAAAATGCTTGGATGTTGAAATTTGATTCTAAGGCTTATTAGTATGGGTGAAAGGAATAATCTTAAGTTGAGGTGGTGTTGTTAGGATTCTGAAGATTGGGGTAACATGGGTTCACCCGTGAGAATGTGTATGATGATTTCATTCAGTGATTTGATGACTTCAAAATAGTTCTTGGCATGTTCTAGGACAAAATTAGTTTATTAAGAGGGGGAGAATGTAACGACCCGGCCGGTTGTTTTAGGTATTGTAGCCTCGTTCCCCTAATTATTGTCTCTTATATGTTCATTTGTGGTTAAGTGACTTTCTGGGATGGTTGGTTTGGTTTTGGGTGTGTTTCGGGGTGAATTGGGACACTTTCCCAAAGTTGGAAGCTTAAGTTGAAAGAGTTTACCGGAGTTTGACTTCTGTGTAGCTAACCACATAACGGTGTTTTTGATTGTCCAGGTTGCTTCGAATAGTGATTCTGGACTTAGGCATATGTTCGTATGTGAATATGGAGGCTCGTAAGTTGTTTTGACATAAATAGGCAAAAGTTGGAAAGTTAAAGGTTTATAGGTTTGATTGAGGGTTCACTTTACTGATATAAGTCTCGAATTGTTATTTCGGGAATTGGAATAGGTCATTTAGTTCATTTAGGACTTGCATGGAAATTTTCAGGTCATTCCGAGGTGTTTAGGCTTGTTTGCCGTTAGTTTTGCATTTAGAAATGTTCATTAGTTCATCAGGCTTGAATTAGGGCGCGATTCATGGTTTTGGTATTGTTTGATATGATTTGAGGGTTTGAGTAAGTTCGCATTGTATTTTGGGATTGCATGGTGTGATTGGATAGGGTCCCGGGGGCTTCGGGTGTGTTTCAGATGGGTTTTAGACTATTTCTTCATGTGTTGGAACTTTTAATTTCTATGCTCCTGGTATCCCTCTTTGCGATCTCGAAGAATGTGTTTCAATTGCGTAGAGTCTTTGCTGGCAGGTGGCTTTTTTCTCTTCGCGTTCTCGAAGATAAAGATGTTTTCACGAGTGTGGGCACGCATTCACGTAGAAGGAAGTGAGGTCGTGCGGTGGAACGCATTTTTCATCGCGGTCGCAACGACGGATCCGCGAACAGGAAGCCTGGGGATGTTTGGTCATCGCAATCACGCCTGTAGTCTCGTGTTCGCGAAGGAGGTTTAGGGAGTTGGTGAAATTCATTCTTCGCAATCACGAAGGCTTTTCCACGACAACGAAGGGTAAAATTGCTGCACCCCATGTTTTCGTACGTAAAAGTACATCGTAAGTCAGTTGGTGTATACTCGAAAATTAGATCATCTTTTAAAATACATAATGTACGTTAATCATGTTACTTTTGAGGTTGCAAATATTTAAGATCATGAACTGTAAGTACCAAGAGGGTTTGAAGGATTAGAAGCTAAAATAATCGAAGAAAATAAGTTTAATCGAAACGCCAAGTTGGGAATGCTATAACTAGGTTCTTTGGGGGTGATACTAGGATGATTAACATGATAAGGAGGATATATTATTAGTTATTTTAGTCATATTATAGTCATGTGTTATGTTTTGAAGTCAAACGAGTTCGGAAACAAAAGTCGACAAAAGTTGTCGCAAGTTACGTTGATAATTTTACATAAAAATTAGGTCTAATGTTACTGAGATTTTCTCTTAATGTAATTGGATTTACAGGGTAATACAACTACCAAATTAAAGATATACAAGTTTAGTTTCCAACGCATTAAACCATTCATCGATACGACATCGGAGTATACAGATATTCGCTTTTTCATAAAACTGCACAAGCAGCTCCTTTGGGACCCACAAGTGCGGTTGAAGTTTATCTTGATATATAAAGTTGTAGCCCTCGTATCTAAGGCTCACTTCGACCCAAATCAGACCTAAAAAGTCTCTATAGACATCCTAAATACATCCTTAGGGTTTTGAAGCAATTCCATCATCCGCAATTCAAAATCAAGACGCAAATACGTCAACGCGATACTTACGACATAGGTTAGACTTTTCCATCCCCCTTTCTCCTTATAACTTTTTTTTTGGAAAGAGATTCATAGTTACAGAAGCTTTTAACCTTTGTATTTTACTTATACAAGCTTAAGTAAGGTGTGGATAAAAGGGATCAAGGTTTGGAAGTAAGAACACAAGAGGTTTGTACGGTTTTCGTTTTGTTTTCGGCATGATTTGGTTTAGCTAGGTTCTAGCATTTCTTATTGATCTTATAGGGTTGTTCAAGGGAAATATCAGCATGTATTGTATCCCTGTATATTATTCCATTCCACATGTGAATTCTGGAAGGAAATAGTTTAGGTTGGAACTTCAAAACACAACAAGAGCAAAAGGGCATATCCCCATTTGGCGTATGCCATCTAGACTTTCGTTTGTTCCGTTCCTTTGATGTATTATGTATACCTAAACCCCATATGATCCTAATAGATTCATTTAAGATTACATAAGATTAATTATCATGTGTTGATGCTTAGATTATTCCTATATCATATTTAGACTTTCATGTCATATGTTAGCCATTATGAGTCGACATTACATTCACAATTCCGTTTTGTCAATCTTTTGACAGTATTATGGATAACTGGATCTCCTTTAGTTTGATGTTATCATCTTGGCTGAGTATCCATTCGTGTGTATATTGTGGTGCTTGCTGTTGTTTTAGGGGATCATCAAGTTTTAGGGGAAACGCTGCCAAAACTTTTGGAAATTCGAAGAGTTTGATAAATCTTTTGTTCCTTGGTTCTAAATTGATAATAGAGGGACCATAATGAGTTAATTTATCTTAGTATCTCATGTACATAGTTTCTCCGTAAAATGGTGATAGGCTCCTCTGTCCAACTTAGGGACAACGAGGATCAGATTACGTTTGTGATTTTGTTTATGGTTTCCTTCATGATCTCTTAAGTCCATATGATGTTGCCACATGTCTTATGCCTCATACATGCTTACATATATTATGCTTGAGGTATATATCCCATAACACCAGCAAGGCCTAGATTGGGTCATGCATCACATTAGAGTAGGTTGGAATATGATCCTTTTTCTTATTTCATGTATATTGTTCCTCCTTTGTGTGACGGGTTCTTAGAATTGCGCTTTGTAGTTGTATTCGTTTAGCTTGTGGGACGGTTCTGTTATTTGTTTTTCTTTCCATTATTAAGTACATTTGAGTTGTTGCCTGTTTGGTGCACAAGTTGCACTAAATGTGGATCAAGGCGGTACTGGTGTGGCATGTCGGCCAAGAAGCTTATGCTAGATGAGATGAGGTTATTAGACCTGGAATAAGTGCTATCATATTTGATTACGGTATGTTGGGAAGAATAACGTCACTAGCCAGCTTAGAATTTGGCTAAGGTTCTTGTCGAGTGAGACAACTCAGAGTTTGAGCCTTTGTAATTTTATTCTCTCACATATGGTGAGGACATGAGCTGGAGTTGCTGATGACCCTGCCACCAGAGCCGGTGTTGCAAGAGACCGGGGCAGGGGAAGGGGCAGAGGCCGAGGAGGAGCACATGCTATAGCTAGAGCACCTATCAGAGCAGCAGTTGAGGAGCTGCCAATAGTTCCTATTGGGGGACAGGCACTGGAGGTGCCTGTTGTTGCCCCTGGACTTCAGGAGACCTTAGCACAGTTCTTGAGGATGTTTGGTACATTAGCTCAGGCGGGGTTGATTCCGGCTGCACCATCTACTTCACAGACCAGGGGAGGATCTCAAACTCCCCAGCCCGCACCTTAGAGCAACGAGCTCACATTGGTCAGGTTTCTGGTGTGGTGCCGGTGCAGCCAGGTTTTCCAGTTCAGCCCGTGATTAGGGCAGCAACATCTGAGGAAGAACAACTTAGACTTGCAAGGTTCAAGATTTATTACCTTCTTACCTTCAGTGGTTTGGCTTCAGAGGATGCACATGGTTTCCTAGAGGAGTGCCAGCACTTTCTCCGCACCATGGATATTGTGGAGATGAGTAGGGTTATTTTTACCACATTCCAGCTTAAGGGAGCGGCATATCAGTGGTTGCGAACGTACGAGTTGGGTAGCTTGTCTGAGGCAACTTCACTCACATGGGATGGGTTTTCAGAGTTCTTTTTAAGGGAATATGTTCCTCAGACACTTCGGGATGCCTGGCACGTGGAGTTTGAGCAGCTGCGCCAGGGCACTATGTTATTGTCACAGTATGCCGTCAAATTCAGACTTTTGTCCAGACATGCACCTGCTTTGGTTTCTACAGTTAGAGAGCTAGTCCGAAGGTTCCTTGAGGGGCTCAACCATGATATCCGGTTAAGCATGGCTAGAGAGTTGGAGTCGGATGTTCCATTTCAGAAGGTGGTATAGATCGCTCGTCAGCTAGAGGGCATGCGGGACTAGGAGGGAGAGGACATACGGGTTTAAGAGAGAGAGGACAGAGAGGCTAAGAGGCCTCGTAGACCGGGAGGATCTACTAGTCCTTATTTTGGAGGCAAGGTACGCCATGGTAGAGATTTTGTGGGTCAGTCTATTCAGTTTTCACTTTAGGCTTTGCGCGGTGCTTCAGATATCCATGG
>AWOL01S0053505.1:0-12740 GCA_000715115.1 Nicotiana otophora
AGAGGCCAGGTGGCCTACTTCAGCAGATGACTATACTAGAGTGGAAATGGGAACGCATTACTATGGATTTTTTTAGTTGGGTTGCCGCAGACCTTGCAGAAGTTTGATGCAGTTTTGATCATTGTCGATAGATTGACCAAGTACGCACACTTCATTCCGATTGTGACTACGTATACTTCAGAGAGGTTGGCCCAGATTTATATTCAGGAGATAGTTCGGTTGCACGGTTTGCCGGTTTCCATCATATCAAATAGAGGCCCTCGGTTTACTTCACATTTATGGAGAGTAGTACAGAGTGAATTGGGGACCCGTGTAGAGCTCAGCACAACCTTTCATCCACAGACTAACGGGCAGTCGGAGCGGACAATTCAGATTTTGGAGGATATGCTCCGGGCATGTGTGATTGACTTTGGAGGTCAGTGGGATCGTTTCTTGCCTTTGGTCGAGTTGCTTATAACAACAGTTACCAATCCAGCATTGACATGGCTCTATTTGAGGCTTTATATGGTCGGCGATGTCGTTCGCCCATCAGATGGTTTGAGCCCGGTGAGGCTAAGTTATATGGTACTGATTTGGTGAAGGATGCCTTGGAAAAGGTAAAGTTGATTCAGGGGCGACTTCGTACAACACAGTCCAGACAGAAGAGTTACACGGATCAGAAAGTGCATGATTTATCATTTATGGTGGGTGAGAAAGTCCTCTTGAAGGTTTCACCGATGAAGGTAATTATGAGAAAGTCCTATTAGGGAGGTTACTTACGAGCTTGCTTTGCCTCCCAATTTATTGGGAGTTCATCCGGTATTACATGTATCTATGCTCCAGAAGTATCATGCCGACCTATGACATGTGTTAGACTTCAGCACAGTTCAACTAGATAAGAGCTTGGGTTATAAAGAGGAACCGGTTGCCATTGTTGATAGAAAGGTTCGCCAGTTGAAGTCCAAGAAGATTTCTGTGGTAAAAGTCCTGTGGAAGGGCCAACGAGTCGAGGAAACAACTTGGCGGGCCAAGGAGTACATGTGGCACCGATATCCACACTTATTCAGCACTCCAGGTATAATTCTAAACCCTTTCTAGGAAGAACGTTTGTTTAAGAGGTGGAGAATGTAATGCTCCAACCGGTCGTTTTGCCTTCTAGAACCTTGTTCGCCTAAATAAGACTCCCCGTATGTGCTTTTACTACTTTATGACTTGTGGGGATGGTTAGTTCAAAATTTGGAAGGGTTCGGGTTGAAATCGGAACACTTGGGTTTTTAGTTTGGCTTTAAAAGGCAAGTTTGACTTTGGTCAACATTGTGGGGAAATGACCCTGAAATTGAGATTTGACGATTCCAATAGGTTCGTATGATGAGTTTGGACTTGAGTGTATGTTTGAATCGGGTTTTGGACAACCCGGGAGCGTTTCGGCACTTAATAGTGAAAATAAGCTATTTAAAGGTTTAAGGTTCTTTAAATTTTGGTTTGGAGTAGGTTTTGGAGCAATGGAGGTCCGTTCAAAATTTCTAGTCTGGGAATAGTTCCGTATGGTGATTTAAGACTTGCACGCAAAATTTGGAGTCATTTCGAGTAGTTTAAGTATGTTTCGGCGCGTTCAGAGTAAGTTTGAAGAATTTGAAAATTCTAAGTTGAATCAATTTGGTTTGAGGTATGATTCTTAGTTTTGCTATTGTTTTACACATTTCGAGGGTTCGAGCGAGTCCGTTTTAGGATTTCAAACTTGTTTGTATGTTCGTGCGGGTACCCGAGGGCCTCGGGTGTTAACCGGACGAGGCTCGGACAAATGTTTGGACTTAGGAGCAGTAGCTGAAGCTTCCAGCTTTTACTGCAATCGCACTTGCGCTTGGCCAGCCATAGGTGCGAGCACGAAGAAGCGATCCACGAGCCGCAAAAGCGGCCAAGAGAGGGGCTTGCAGGGACCGCAGAAGTTGGAAATGGACTGCACCTGCGAAGGCGTAGGTGCGAGGAAGGCAGCGTAGAAGCGGACGAGGTCGCAGGTGCGGTGAATGCATCGCTGAAGCGAGCCGCTGATCGCAGAAGCGGATGCGCTGGATAAGGGGAAAGCCGCATCTACGAGGTCCTTTCTGCAGATGCGGAACCGCAGGTGTGGCTGTACCTCCGCAGGTGTGAAAATACTGTTTGGGCATAATGTTTAAAAGGACGGGAAGTGAGCCATTTTAGCACATTTTCTTCATGTTTTGGGCGATTGTGGAGCTTTTTGAGAGGGGATTTCAACTAGCAACTTGAAGGTAAGTTAATTATACCTATTGTGAGTTAATTACATTGGTTATGAGTAGATTATAACATGTAAATTGTGGAAATTAAGGGCCTAGATGAAAAACCTAGGTTTTGATAAAACTGCGATTTTAACCACGCAAATGATTATGGAATGGGATAACAATTGTATATTTGAGTTCCTGAGATTATGGGTAACGATTTTCTCCAAATATTTCCTGAATCCTGGAATGTGGGCTCGGGATGAATTTTAGGAATTTTATCATTTTGGGGTGGGTAATTAATCTAATGCTCTAATTTCAAATTGTTAAGCATGTATTAATTATTTTATATAACATTTGGCTAGTTTCGGATTTTTCGGCACCAAATTGAGGCTTTAACGCGATGTTGTGATCGGGAAGTGAACTTTGAGACAAGGTAAGCCTCTTGTCTAACCTTGTAAGAAGAAATTTACCCCATATGTGATTTAAATTAACAATTGTTGCCAATTGTGGGAGCTACGTACGCACGAGGTGATGAGAGTCCGTGCGTTGCTACTAATTATGCTATGTTCGGGTAGGTTAGGACTCAAATCATGAATTATTTGTAATAATTGCATCCTTTATTTAATTAAAGTACTGGAATTATATTGGAAATTGTTAGAGGAAATAGTAAAAGACCAAAATTTCACATGAATTTTTGTGCAAATTACTTGACTGTTATTAGAAATTGTACATCCTTATGTGTTAGCCTTATAATAACTTCTCATTCTGGATGTTCATAAATAAATGTCCTCCTTTCTTCTGGAGTGGGCCAAACACCTTGGTAGTATAGATGCATCTATGGATCGTGCCGCACGCCCCTCGACAGTATACACGACACTCTGGATCAGGCCGTACGACCTCGGCAGCAATTGTGCTTAATAATAATAATTACACTATATCTTGACATCCTATTGCAACTTGTGAAGATAAATGATTAATTGGAAATTATTGAATGTGATGGAATTATTTATTTCCGCTTGTTAAGAAAATTATTGTTATTCACATAAACCATGTCTATTTAAATATTTCTATTTTAATGTTATTGACCCATAGTGAGTGTCAAAGTCGACCTCTCGTCACTACTTCTTCAAGATTAGACTTGATACTTACTGGGTACACGTTGTTTACGTACTCATGCTA
This sequence comes from Nicotiana otophora, assembly GCA_000715115.1. Lineage (NCBI taxonomy): Eukaryota > Viridiplantae > Streptophyta > Magnoliopsida > Solanales > Solanaceae > Nicotiana > Nicotiana otophora. Next base: position 3,396 of record AWOL01S0053505.1, read on the forward strand.
TGCTTGCTACACGTTTTTGTGCAGGATCTGAGACAGGAACCTTAGGCAATCCTGCCGTTGTGCACCCAAACTATCTCGAGGCCTAGTGGTGAGCTGCTTTTCCTGAGCCGTTACGCAACACCTAGTGTCTCCCTTTGTAATTGTTTCTATCTATTTTTGTGTTCAGAAAATATTTTGGATTTCTTTTGTATAATCTACTAGATGCTCATATACTTGTGACACCAGGTCTTGGCACACACACTAGTAGAATTGTGGCTCGAATTATTTTTCTTGGTCTTTATTTAATAAGAACCTTTTTTATTTTCTTAAACCTTGCAAGTAAGAAGAGTTTAATTACTCAAAAAATTATTAAGAAAATAAATATATATTTAATTCACTAGTTGGTTTGCCTGACTGTGATGAGGGGCGCCATCATGACCTATAGGTGAAATTGGGTCGTGACAAGTGATGTCGTGCCATTATTTTTATATTATCATATGTTCATGGCACGAAGGGTGTTTCCGTGCAGGTGAGGACACGAAACATACATTATATTGTGATATCATTTTGTTGTATATACATTCATCCCTTTATCTTGAGCTGTTATTGTGCGCCTATATTTTCTATGTGACTTGTAGTCGTTGTTGCTTCCTGTGTGCCTCCCACTTTATTTCTTTTATTGCTATTGGCATTCTCCTACCTAGTTGGTGCTGTTATATGTATGATAAGTGAGAAAGAGATAAATTCACGAAGGGTGTTGCCGTGCCAATTGATTTGATCTGCATATATATATATATATATTGTAACGATCTGCCGGTCGTTTTCAGTATTACAACTCCATTTCCCTATTTACTGCTCCATTTATGCTTTACAGTTGTTATGTGACTTGCCGGGGTAATTGGTTTGGGTCCGGTGAGGTTTTGGAATGAATTGGAACACTTAGTTCCATGGTTTAAAGCTTAAGTTGAAATAGTTGACCGGATGTTGACTTATATGTAAACGACCCTGGAATAGAGTTTTGATGATTCTAATATCTCCGTATGGTGATTTTGGACTTAGGAGCGTGTCCGGAAAAGTATTTGAAAGTATGTAGTTAAATTAGACTAGAAATGACTAAAAGCGAAATTTAAGTTTGGAAGTTTGACCGGAGAGTTGACTTTTTGATATCGGGGTCAAAATCCAATTCTGAAAATTGTAATAGGTCCGTTATGTCATTTATGACTTGTTTGCAAAATTTGTGGTCAATCGGACATGATTTGATAGGTTTCGACATTGAATGTAGAAGTTGCGAATTCTTAGTTTCAATNTCATATGTTCATGGCACGAAGGGTGTTTCCGTGCAGGTGAGGACACGAAACATACATTATATTGTGATATCATTTTGTTGTATATACATTCATCCCTTTATCTTGAGCTGTTATTGTGCGCCTATATTTTCTATGTGACTTGTAGTCGTTGTTGCTTCCTGTGTGCCTCCCACTTTATTTCTTTTATTGCTATTGGCATTCTCCTACCTAGTTGGTGCTGTTATATGTATGATAAGTAAGAAAGAGATAAATTCACGAAGGGTGTTGCCGTGCCAATTGATTTGATCTGCATATATATATATATATTGTAATGATCTGCCGGTCGTTTTGAGTATTACAACTCCATTTCCCTATTTACTGCTCCATTTATGCTTTACAGTTGTTATGTGACTTGCCGGGGTAATTGGTTTGGGTCCGGTGAGGTTTTGGAATGAATTGGAACACTTAGTTCCATGGTTTAAAGCTTAAGTTGAAATAGTTGACCGGATGTTGACTTATATGTAAACGACCCTGGAATAGAGTTTTGATGATTCTAATATCTCCGTATGGTGATTTTGGACTTAGGAGCGTGTCCGGAAAAGTATTTGAAAGTATGTAGTTAAATTAGACTAGAAATGACTAAAAGCGAAATTTAAGTTTGGAAGTTTGACCGGAGAGTTGACTTTTTGATATCGGGGTCAAAATCCAATTCTGAAAATTGTAATAGGTCTGTTATGTCATTTATGACTTGTTTGCAAAATTTGTGGTCAATCGGACATGATTTGATAGGTTTCGACATTGAATGTAGAAGTTGCGAATTCTTAGTTTCAATAAGCTTAAATTTGGGTATGATTAGTGTTTTTAGCATTGTTTGATGTGCTTTGAGGCTTTGACTAAGTTTGTATGATGTTTTGGGACCTGTTGGTATATTTGGTTGAGGTCTCGGAGGCCTCGGGTGAGTTCCGGGATGGTTTCAGATCATCTTCATGTTTTTCTAGTGCTGTTGCCGGTTCTGGTGTTGTTATTTGCAAACGCGAAGGGAGTCACGCGTTTGCGAAAAAGGAAATTTGGACTGCCGATTTTATGCTTCGCGTTCGCGACTGAGGGCACGCGTTCACGAAGGTTTGAGGGGCAAAGCTACGCGTTCGCGATTGGGTCCTTGCTTTCGCGAATGGGAAAGCCGGCTTGGGGAGTTTGATCATGGCATTCACAGGTGGGCTCTCGTGTTCGAGTAGAAGGCTTTGGAGGCAGTAGCACTTTGTGCTTCGCGAATGCGAGGGAGATGCTGCGTTCGCGAAGGAGGAAACTTGGGTGTAACAAAATTGTGCTTTGCGAACGCGAGGCAGTGGCCGCGTTCGCGATGAAGAAAGGTCTGGACAGAAGGTTTAAGTTCTGAAAATAGGACTTCGTCCCATTTTCCATTTTTGACGAATTGGAGCTCGGGAAGAGGGAATTTTCAGGAGATTTGCAAGAAAAACAACGAGGTAAGTGTTCTTAACTCAATATTGGTCAAATTACCCGAATCTATGGTTATTTTTAACATTTAATTGGTGATTTAAGTTGAAAAATTGTGAAAATCCTTTTGGTTTAATTTGAATATTTGAGAGTCGCGTTGATGTCGGAATTTGGTTAAATTTATATGGTTGGACTCGTGGTTGGATGGATGTTCATATTTTGTAACTTTTGTCGGGTTCCGAGACGTGCGATATTTGAGCACAATTTCGGATTTTATTGGAAAATTTGTATTTTCATATGGAATTAGTTTCTATAATTTGTATTGACTGAATCAAATTAATTGTTACTAGATTCGAGGCATTCGGAAGCCGATTCACGAGTCAAGGGCATAGCAGAATAAATAATTTCACGCTTTGAGGTAAGTAACAGTTCTAAAATTGGTCCTGAGGGTATGAAACCTCGGATTATATGTTATGTGATTGGTTTTGAGGTGACGCACATGCTAGGTGACGGGCGTGTGGGCGTGCACCGTAGGAATTGTGACTTGATAAAATTCCATGGAACAATGTAGTTGAATAATCTTTTGTTATCCGTACATTTTTCACATATTAGAGAAATCGAACTATAAATCATGTTTAAACCATGTGTTGACATTTTAGGGACCCATAGAGGTCGTGTACATGTTGAATTGTCTGCTAAATTATTTTTGTACTCAGTCACGGTTTTACTTGCATATTATACCCCAGTCTCCATTGTTCATTAGTGATGCATCATATCATTGTTGTTTGGGCTGCTTATCATGATTTTTGAGAGACCGAGAGACTGGAGAGCTTGATGACTGAGTGAGGCCGAGGGCCTGATTGTGAGGATAATTATGGGATCGGATTGCATGCCGTAACATGTTTCATTGGTTTATCCCATGTGGCTTGTTATAGCGGTTGGGATGAAGGAGCCCCTCCGGAGTTTGTACACACCCCTAGTGAGCGCAGGTACCTTCTGAGTGCGAGTGCCGAGTGCCGAATACCAAGTGCCGAGTGCTGAGCGATTGTGAGGAATGAGTGACTGTGGGTTGGAGTGAATGGGAGGACTAAGTTACTGTTGCTCTAGGAGGATGCATTTATTTCATTGTTGTTGTACTTCAGCTGTCATATATCACTGTTTTGGGAAATGCTGAGAGATATTATCCTCTATTTCAGTTAAACTTGATATGAAGTTACTGTTTGGGTCTTAAATGTTGAACTTGAAAGCATGCCTATCTTCTTTTGTTGGAAATTGTTGTAATTAGACTTAGGTGTGAAGCTCGTCACTACTTTCAGTTCTTTATTTAGTATTGTTACTTGCTGAGTTGGTTGTACTCATACTACACCTTGCACCTCGTGTGCAGATCCAATTACTTATGGACACGGTGGTTACTAGTTTTTTTGGAGTCTTATCTGTGGGAAACTATCGAGGTAGCTGCTTGACGTCCGCAGACCTTGACTCTCTTTCCTTTCAGGTTTTGTATTGTTCTACATTTGCAGACAGTGTTTTCTATCAGTCGAACTTTATTATCATTTAGATGCTCATGTACTCAGTGAAACCAAGTTTTGGGAGTGTTTATGTCGATATGTGTGAGAATTTTGTATTGAATTTAAATATTATGTTTTGAAACATAAAGAAAATTATAATTTATTGAGGTTGTCGGCTTGCCTAGTTTTGAGATAGGCGCTATCACGATGGAAGGATTTTGGGTCGTGACAAGTTGGTATCAGAGCCTAGGTTACATAGGTCTCACGAGTCATGAGCAAGTTTAGTAGAGTCTTGTAGATTGGTACAGAGACGTTTGTACTTATCTTCGAGAGGTTACCGAACCCTTAAGGAAAATTTCACTTTCTTGTATTCTGTCATGAGAATTTGTTGATTCAGGAAACTAAATTTCTGTTATTTTATTCTCTCACAGATGGTGAGGACACATACTACCGGATCAGCCGGTCAGCCACCAGTGCCACCAGTTAGGGCCGCGAGAGGTCGGGGCCGTGGTAGAGGCTGGGTATGAGGTAAAGGTTAAGGTGTAGCTCGTACAACAGTTGGAGCAGCACCTGTAGCACCACCAGTTGCTCTAGCTCAAAAGCAGATTCCAGATATAGTTGAGCCGATGGGACCAGCTTAGGCACCAGTTATGCCCATTGTGATTCCAAGCCTTCAGGAGGCTTTGATCCAGATATTGACAGTTTGCACTGGCCTTACTCAGGTGGTTTCGGCTCATGACACGCCATTCACTTCTCAGGCCGGGGGAGGTACTCATACCCTTGTTTCCCGTACTCTAGAGCAGGTGGTGCAGGGACTTCAGATACTTGGGGCACCATCAGCCCAGCCAATTACAGCTGCTCAGGCCTAGGTGGTCCCCGTTATGGCTGATGATAAGCAGAGGAGACTTGAGAGATTTGGGAGGCTTCCACCCCCATCATTTAGCGGTGCTGAATCAGAAGATGCTAAAGGTTTTCTGGATAAGTGCCAGCGGATGCTTCAGACAATGGGTATTCTGGAGGCGAGTGGGGGATCGTTCACTACTTTTCAGTTTTCTGGGGCTGCCTTCAGATTGTGGGAGCCTTATGAGAGGCACATGCCAGTCAGTGTAGTACCACTTACATAGCAGGAGTTCTATGTTCTCTTTTTGGAGAAGTTCGTGCCGTAGTCTCGCAAGGAGGAGCTGCGCAGACAGTTTGAGCAGCTTCGACAAGATGGCATGTCTGTGACCCAGTACGAGATGAGGTTTTCTGAATTGGCTCGTCACACAGTTTGGTTGGTTCCCACTGATAGGGAGAGGATTAGGAGGTTCATTGATGGCCTCACATATGATAGGGAGAGGATTAGGAGGATCAATTGCGGTTATTTATGATTCGAGAGAGGGTATCCGGTGCTACTTTTGACGAGGTGGTTGACATTGCTCGGTAGATGAAGATGGTCCATAGCCAAGAGCATGTAGAGAGAGAGGCCAAGAGGCCTCGTGGACTGGGTGGTTTCAGCGGTGTTCTTTCAGGGGGTCAGTTTTACCACGGCAGGGGTTGTCCTTATAGGCACGCTCAGACGGGTCATCCAGTTCACCGTGGTGCATCATCCAGCTATGGTTCATATAGTTCTCTTCAGGGTCAGTCATCTCTCAGTGCCCGTTTAGCCCAGAGTTCGTCCCATGCCCCATCAGTTCAGGGTTCATTTGCACCAGGTGCTTCTAGCGGTTATTCTGCTTCTCGGGGCCCGATTCAGTCCCCACCACCACTAGTACTGGGGATTTGTTTTGAGTGTGGGGAGTTTGGGTATATGTGGAGACAGTGTCCTCGTGCCAGGCCAGATGTTGTTGCTTCAGATGCAGTGATCACAAGTATTGTCTCAGTGTGACACAGGGAAGCTTCTATATTATTTGACCCTGGTTCCACTTATTCGTATGTATCATCGTGCTTTACTCATTTTTTGGATATTCCCCGTGAGTCCTTAGTTTTACCTGTTCCTGTATCTACGCCGGTGAGCGATACTATTATTGTAGACCGTGTGTATCGATCATGTGTGGTAACTATTAGGGGACTGAAGACTAGAGTTGATCTCTTATTACTCAGTATGGTTGATTTCAATGTAATCTTAGGTATGGATTCGTTGTCTCCATGTCATACTATTCTGGACTGTTACACAAAAACCGTGACGTTGGCGATGCCGGGATTGCCAAAAGTCGAGTGGAGAGGTTCTCTAGATTATGTTCCCAGTAGGGTAATTTCTTATTTGAAAGCCCAACATATGGTTGGGAAGGGGTGTTGTCATATTTGGCCTTTGTGAGAGATGTTGATGCAGACACTCCTACTATTGATTCAGTACCGGTCGTGCGAGACTTTTCAGATGTATTTCCTGCAGGCCTGCCGAGTATGCCACCCAAAAGGGATATTGATTTCGGTATTGACTTGGTGCCGGGCACTCAGCCCATTCCTATTTGTCTTTATCGTATGACACCGGCTGAATTGAAAGAATTAAAAGAGAAACTTCAGGAACATCTTGATAAGGGGTTCATTAGGCCTAGTGTGTCGCCTTGGGGTGCATCGGTTCTGTTTGTTAAAAACAAAGATGGTACTATAAAGATGTGCATCGATTACAGGCAGTTGAACAAAGTTACAATCAAGAACAAGTATCCTTTGCCACATATTGATGATTTATTTGACTAGCTTCAAGGAGCGAGGATATTCTCCAAAATTGATTTGAGATCTGGGTATCACCAGTTGAAGATTTGGGATTCGTATATTCTAAAGACGACATTCAGTATTCGTTATGGTCACTATGGATTTCTCGTGATGTCTTTTGGGCTGACCAACGCCCCAGCAACATTTATGCACTTGATGAATAGCGTATTCCAGTCGTATCTTGATTCATTTGTCGTGGTCTTTATTGATGATATCCTGGTGTACTCACGTAGCCATGAGGAGCATGCACAACACTTGGGTATTGTATTACAGAGGGTGAGAGAGGAGAAACTTTATGCAAAATTCTCTAAGTGTAAGTTCTGGCTTAGTTCGGTGGCATTCTTGGGACACATAGTGTCGAGTGAAGGAATTAAGGTGGATCCAAAGAAAATAGAGGCAGTTCAGAGTTGGCCCAGGCCATCTTCTACTACTGAGATTCAGAGTTTTCTCAGCTTGGCTGGTTATTATCGTCACTTTGTGGAGGGTTTCTCATCTATTACATCGCCTTTGACTAAATTGACCTAGAAAGGTGCACCATTTAGGTGGTCGGATGAGTGTGAAGATAGTTTTTAGAAGCTCAATATTGCCTTAACCATAGCTCTAAGTCTAGTTTTACCTTCAGCTTCAGGCTTTTGTACAATGTATTGTGATGCTTCTCGGATTGGTATTGGGTGTGTCTTGATGCAGGAGGGTAGAGTGATTTCCTATGCTTCGTGTCAGCTGAAACCCCATGAAAAGAACTACCTTGTTCATGATTTAGAATTGGCAGCCATTGTTTATGCATTAAAGATTTGGAGGCACTATCTCTATGGTGTGTCTTATGAGGTATTTACAGATCATCGGAGTCTCCAACACTTATTCAAATAGAAAGATCTAAATTTGAGGCAGCGGAGATGGTTGGAGCTACTAAAGGATTATGATATTACTATTTTGTATCATCCCGGGAAGGCTAATATGGTGGCCGATTCCTTGAATAGAAAGGAAGTGAGTATGGATAGCCTTGCATTCATTCCTGTTGGTGAAAGGCCTTTTGCAGTGATGTTCAGACCTTGGCCAACCAGTTCATAAGATTAGATGTTTCGCAGCCAGGTCGGATTCTAGCTTGTGTGGTTTCTCGGTCTTCTTTATATGATCGTATCAGAGAGCGCCAGTATGATGATCCCCATTTGTTTGTCCTTAAGGACACAGTTAAGAACAATGATGCCAGAGATGTTACTATTAGTGATAATGAGGTATTGAGGACGCAGGGTCGGATTTGTGTGCCTAATATGAGTGGGCTGCGTGAATTGATTCTTGAGAAAGCTCACAGTTCACGGTATTCTATTCATCCGGCTGATGCTAAGATGTACCAGAACTTGAGGCAGAACTATTGGTGGAGAAAATGAAGAATGATATAGTTTTATTTGTAGCTTGGTGTTTAAATTGTCAACAGGTGAAGTACGAGCATCAGAGACCGGGCGGATTACTTCAGAAACTTGAAATTCTAGAGTGGAAGTGGGAGCGTATTACCATGGACTTCGTAGTTGAACTCCCACAGACTTTGAGGAAGTTTGATGCTGTTTGGGTGATTATAGATCGGTTGACCAAGTCTGTGCATTTTATTCCAGTTGGTACTACTTTTTCTTCGGAGCGGTTGGCTGAGATGTATATCCGCGAGATTGTTCGCTTACACGGTGTGCCAGTGTCCATCATTTCAAATCGGGGCACGCAGTTTACATCACAGTTTTGGAGAGCAGTGCAATGAGGTTTGGGTACACAAGTTCAGTTGAGTGCATCATTTCACCCTCAGATGGACGGACAGTTCGAGCGCACTATTTAGATATTGGAAGATATGCTACGCGCTTGTGTTATAGATTTTGGAGGTTCTTGGGATCAATTTCTTCCACTGACAGAGTTTTCTTACAATAACAGCTACCAATCGAGCATTCATATGGCTCCGTAAAGGCTTTATATGGGAGACAGTGTCGGTCTCCGGTGGGTTAGTTTGAGTCGGGTAAGGCTAGACTATTAGGTACTAATTTGGTTCAAGATGCTTTGGAGAAGGTTTAATTTATTCAGGAGTGGCTTCGCACGACGCAGTCTAGACAAAAGAGTTATGCCGACAGGAAGGTCTATGATGTTTCTTACATGGTTGGGGAGGAGGGTCTACTCAAGGTTTTACCCACGAAGGGTGTGTTGAGGTTTGGGAAGAAGGGCAAGTTGAGCCCTCGGTATATTGGGCCTTTTGAAATACTTAAGAAGATTGGAGAGGTTGCTTATGAACTCGCATTGCCACCTAGTCTATCGGGTGTTCATCCAGTGTTTTATGTATGTATGCTCTGGAAGTGTGTCGGGGATCCATCTCATATTTTGGATTTCAGCACAGTGCAGTTGGATGGTAATTTGACTTATGATGTGGAGCCGGTGGCCATTTTAGACCGGCAAGT